>NNCB01000006.1:0-45900 GCA_002317545.1 Scenedesmus quadricauda | reverse complement strand
CGCTCGAGGACTGGCTGACCTATGGCCCGCGCGCCTTTTACGCCTATCGCGAGCCGAAGCGTGCCAAGCAGCTGCATCTGGGTATCATTCCGGGCACGGTCGACGAATATTACAAGTTCCGCAGCCAATGGCACGAACAGCCACTCGACAAGCAGCTCGGCAATCCGGTGCACCATATCCATAACGGCGCGGTTCCCGCCGACACGCCGCCGGTGACCTTTGGCCTGCTGCTCAATCTGGTCGGCGTCCTCGGGGTCGGCGCCAGCAAGGAGCAGGTGTGGAATTACCTCGGCAATTCCCGGAGTGGATGGCTGCAATATTACTTCCCAAGCATATGCCAATCGTAAGGTACGTGTAAAGAGGCTGGGGATGCAGTTCAAACCCATCTTGAACAAGTTGGTGTACAATCGTATAGGTTGGCCAAGTTAGCTCAGTGTAATTTGCCAATTTTGCTCGCTTGTACAGCCGCGGCACCCTGTTCCTGTTTGCGTACAGGCTGAAGGCCAGGCCTCTTCCGGGATCATACCATAACTCTTCAGGGTTTCTTTTCCCCCGATACTTGTACCCCACAAGCCTTTATTGATACTATATGCGGCTTTTTCAAAATTCATCTGTACGCCTTTTCTTCACACGGCTTCTTCCTGCCGGCTCAGCTGTTGATCCCTTATGGGCGTAATGATCTCAATGCCCGGGATCATCTGGTGGAAGCAATCATATCAGAACCGCAACCGGGTCAGGTAGGCGCCGGTCCCGCCATGTGCTCCCACCGTTCACTGCGGCGTAGACAGCGACCCCCCCACATGACGACATGAGCCATGCACACGCCACGCAGCCCCAGCACGCCCCCGCGCCGCAGGGCCCCCGTGCCCCGGCCCGCGCGCCAGCACGCCCGCCCGCGCTCCGCCCGCCCTCATGGCCCCTGCGAACGCGCCGAGCGCACTGCGCCCCCGCCCCGCGCGCGCCCGGCATGCCGCATAACACATGCGACAGCCCAAACCCAAGGTTCCCCCCTTCTTAAGGGAAGTACGCGCTGCCTGTTGCCTGCTGCCTGCTGCCTGCTGCCTGCTGCCTGCTGCAGCTGCCCTTCCGGAACAGCTATGAACGCCTTGTAGTTGTGCTGACCATGACCCTAGCGCTCACCACATGGCTGGGAAGGCCCCGCTTTCGAAGACGCCCAGGAGTACGCGGCACAGGTAGAAGGACCAGGCTGATGAGATGAACATGAAGCTCACAGCAACACAGCCCCATCCCACCAGCAGGAACGCAAGCCATGCCCCGAAGCCAACGCGGACCATCACCAAGTTGCTGGGCACCTGGAGGGGCGATGAAGGCGAGGTGATTCAGAAGAAGCGGCTGCATGCACTTGCCGGCTGCATGCTTTGCGCAAGGTAACGCGCTCGCACGCATGTCCCACGCACAATGATGATCGCACGCGCACATGCGAACACCCACCAGGAAATGCCGGAAACGACTGCATTTCGAACCAGGCCGGCACGGCTCATGGACTCACCATCGGATTACAGGACAAAGGACACCGCGCTTCTTCCTGCGGAAAAAGCGGGCGTAAAAAAGAAGGGAGGAGCAGGCATCGCGCTAAAGCGACGCGAACACGTTGGCAGGCCGTGGGCCGTGTCGATGCCGTGTATGCAGTCCAAGGCTTGCGCGCTTGCTGGGACAACCATGGCTGCCGCTGATCAGCGTTGCACGTGCTCATGCTGGAAGAGATCCACAAGCGCTTCCGCCTTGTCGAGATGGTGGGTGAGCCCGAACGCCTGCTCTCCAATCTCGTTCGCGGCATCACCCGCCTGCCGGTCAAACTTCACGCGCATTGATCGATGCACCAAGGGAAGGTCACAATCTTATGGTGAAGGTCACCTTCGTCGCCCATGACGGTCGGCGGTTTCCGGTGGCTGGCAAGCGGCGGCAGGCGGGCTTCCCCATCCTGAGGCTTTGTGACGTTGTCCGCGGCCGGCCTTCGTTGAGCATGGTAGTACCGCATCGCGTTCGTGGCTCGTGGCTCGAATTCCACCTCTGAACTGGGTGCCTCTGAAGTCCAGGCTGTTTGGTACATGTCGAAAACAGAAATCTCAGTTTTTCTACCTGATTTACTTTTACGGATGTGAAATCCGAACAGTTATCGGACTCAGTAGTTCCCAACCAAGTCAATCCCAGGTTTAAAGGATCCAGGTGATCCTTTAATCTTGATGTAGCACCTGCATGTGCAGACTTCTCTATACCGGCTCGCCTCTATGCCGCGTGACGGCGGTGCGTCAACGCTAAGCGACAGTTGCGAATCACTCTCACTGAATAGGGCGATCGGCTGTTCTCGGGTTGCAAAGTATTTCCAGACGGCGCGACAGTGGTGGTGCGCGCCATATCGGCGGCCGCAGCACCGCAGCCGCAGCAGGTGCGCTGAGCGCCTCGGTTGCCGGGCGAGGGCAGGCCTGGCACCGCAATGTAAGCACATCTTCAGCTAATTTTCAGAGCACCTGCTGCTACACGTCGCAAGGCAAATGCGCTTGTGCCGCGCTCGTTGCCGCAGCTGTGCCGGAGTCGACGGGCCTTGGCGCATACGGCTTTCCCGAAAGCCATGCGGCCAGTTTCGCGCTTCTGGTTTCGCCTGGCTGGATCAAATGTTGTCGATGGTGTTCGTCTGCCATGCGGCGAGAGAAGAGAGTCAGTGTTTGTTGCGTAAATGCCCGGGCGCACAGCAGCGACAATGACATGCTGCTGGTGGCCGTCAAACGACGCAGGTGCGGTGTCCCTCCGCCGCCCCTTTGCCTCTGAATTCCGCCTTGGCTTTGGCGCGGCGCTGGGCTTTCTTGCCGTCGCCTTCGGGCTTCGCTTCGGGCAGTTCGACCTTGCCGCCAGCCTTTTCGACCGCTGGCGAGGTGATGCTGGGCGACCTGGTGCGCCAGGGGTTCAGTGTGACGGACGACCACGAGGAGGCGGACGCCGTCATCGTCAACACCTGTGCCTTCCTCGAGGACGCCAAGGCAGAGAGCATCGAGGCCATCATAGAGCCGCATCCCGGAGGAACTGGCAAGTGCCGACCGTCTGCGGGTCCTTGCGCGAAGCGCTCGACAGCCTTGCCGCGGATCACGACTTCCTGCTGAAGGGCGACGTGTTCAGCAAGGATCAGATCGAAGCCTATATCGAGTTGAAATGGGCCGAAGTTTACAATTTCGAACAGACGCCGAGCCCGGTCGAGTTCGACATGTACTATAGCTTGCAGCGGGCAGCACACGCGACGTGATAATCCTCGTCGATCAATTCCGCGCCTCTGGACCTTGATCATCGTGTTTCCTCTTCTTGAACGTTCCATCGCGACATGGCCTTGCAGAACTGCCAGCTGGGGACTAGCATACGAGGTAGCCTCGGCTTTGAGTCGTTGAGCAGAGCGGCTATCCCCGGTAGCACGGTGGCGCTGCCGTCTCCGCCACCTATTGTCCCTTCATCTGAGCCGCACTTGCCATCGACGCCGTCCTGCGTCCGCGTGCAAGTCGGCGACTCCCCGTGGCCTTCCGCCCAGAGTCGGACCGCGTGCGGCTCACACCTCGCCACACTGCTACCTGCACGTTGCGGAGGGCTGCAACCATGCCTGCGCGTTCTGCATCATCCCCGGGTTGCGCGGCGATCTCGGTCAGCCGCCGCGCCCCGCATCCTGCGCGAGGCCGAGCGGCTCGAGGCGGGAGCGCGCGAGCTGCTCGTCATTAGCAGAGGACACTAACCAGTGGGGCCAGGACCGCCGTGATCGGCGCAACCTCGCCACCCTGCTGCGCGAGCTGTCGGTGATTCCCGGGCTGCGCTTCATTCGCTCCTCGACTGCTACCCATCCTACTTCACGGATGAGCTCATAGAGGAGATAGCCAGCAACGAAAAGGTGGCGCGGCACAATATCTGGGGACAGTGGCAGTGCACGCTCGCCTGGATGCCTACAGCCTGCGCCTTGTCCCGCCCCTGTCCTGTGGTCTGCTCCTTACGCGATGCCCGTTTCTTAATTTCCCGCAGTCTCAACTCTAGATCGGGATTCTCAATATACTGCAACGCAACCCCGTCTCATGAACACTGCAGGTGGCCAAGTACATTGATATGCCGCTGCAGCACATAGACAACTTGGTGCTGCATGGCAATGAAAACCGCCGCGGGAGCATCACTGAGCACTTCTTACAAAGCTCAGGGATCGCATCCCAGGCCTTGTCGCTGCGCACCACTTGTCGCGCAGGCGCAGGGCTTCTTCCAGCGCGATTTCGTCAAAGGGGTTGGGCGAGAGCTTCACGCCCTCCGTGACCACGCCGGACCCATCCGGTTTGACCTGGACGCGGACGTTGTAGTTCACCACGCGCTTGTAGGCGACGAGAATCTTCATCCTGCGGGATCCTAGGCGTCCCTGGCGTGACCAAGCGCGCACAAGGAGTTTGTGTCATATGCTCAATCGTCGTATCATGTTTGAGCGCATGGGCTGCTACCTACGCCAGGAGCTGCGGCTGCGTCCACTGATAGTTTGTTTGATTGAGGTATTTCTGCGTGGCTGGGCTTTGCTTTATCCCGTGGCAGGTTTGTGCCCGTTCAAGGCTCAGTAGCCCTGCTCAGCCAAGGAATGCAACAATCCAAGGCTTGACGCTGTTGGGGGTACTTTCCTAACCTGTGGGCACTGCACCCAATGACCCGGCTACGGGCCGTGTACATTGCGTGAACCTGCAAGGATGGCCTCCGGGCTGAGATGCCGGAGCAGGTATCTCCAGCTGTGCGGCAGCGGCGGCGCGAGCGAGCTCGTATCCCTTCGCCGCGCTCAGCGCGCCTTTGCACAGCTCTGGTCCGACGACACCCTGGAGGTACTTTTGAAAGCATTTCGGAGAGGACGGCGGCTCATTGGTCGCACGGAATGTTACGCGCGAGACGGTGCGCGGACATCGAGCCCATCGGGATTTTCGACGGTGAACAAATTTCTGGTACCACGTCTACTGTCATCTGCGCCACGACTACCCCGTTTCACCGACCGCAACCTGTCAACCCCGACCCACCCGGCTACCGGCTCATCCTCGCGCCATGGACCCCATCGTGTTCCTCGTCCGCAAGAGGTAACCCGAAGGGTGCCGACGGTAGGAGTTGATCCAGGATGCGGCGCTGCCGCGTCGAGGTGCCAGCATCTTTGTCATTGCGCTTTGGTCGATGTAACCTCGGACTAGTTGGAGGCTTACCAGTAATCCGGCGCAATGTCAAATCAGACAAAGGTGGCTGGGGGGACGGACGTCCAATTCGAATGGGCCCGCTGACGCGCGGCCCTATTGTCGCGTTTTCTTGAGGAAGACTGGAATAGCGAATGTAGTTTGCTGTCGGCCTCGCATGCGGCGCACTATGCCATGCGTCAAACCAATGAACCTTGATAATGATGGGAATATACGGCACCAGGTAACAGAAGAAATACCAAACACTACTTATTTCAATTATGCAATAGCCTACCTTGCTAATTCCAACAGTCAATTTTATCTGGCATCTATAAGACAATGGGATACATTCAGCACATTCTTTCCTGCAACGCTGTGATGACAGCTGCCATGCACATGCATGAAGGCTGGCTGTTCGTGCACAGACTTGCCTGGGTGAGTGATGCGGTGACACCGTGGTGCTGCAGGACAGTGGCCTGGTGCACAATGGGCAAATCACGTGTGCGACGGAGGGCGCAAAGCGTGATTTAAGCGGGCGGCTGTCCGCCTTTACAGAGATGGAGTTGCCTAGAAGGATGTAATACAACCGGGTGCTAATGACAACTCCTTCCAAGCTCATTGGGTGGTTGAAAAAACAGGCGCTACCGTTGTTGATCTTGAGGTTTGTTGCAAGTTACTTGTAAGACTGGACTGTCTTCACCTTTGGGTATTTGTCTTACTACCTGTGAGATGATCGCATACGCTGAGCTCGTTGTTTCATTTTTGCCACTCAGGCAGGTGGATGCTCCGGAAGGGAAGAGAGATTCTTACTGCCGCATTTCAAAAACGTGGCATGACTTGGTCATTGGACTCCAACTTTGCGAAACGATCAACACACTCGCAGGATGCCGCTGGTGTAGTTGCTCGTAGTGTTTTCGTCAAAAATATCCTGCCGGCTCGCCATACCCCGTCCCAGCAGCCCATCTTCACCGCCTCACACCCTCACACTTTATCAAGTGACATACCATACACATTTATTTAGTGCAATACTTCACGAATCCCGTGGATGTCACGTTCGCGAACCTGTGCAGTTGGCAACCATGACCTACTCTGATGCTCCACCTCCTGCCAGCCAGTCAGCCCTATGACGCAGTGTTGACCGGCAGCACTCGTGTCCAAGCCGCCGCTCAGCACGCGTTGAAAACGCAGCACTCTTTTGATCATTGTGGCCGCGTCGCTCGGTGCGCATATACGCGGTGATCTGTATCAGTCCGCGCTGAAGCCATATCTGATACAATTGATCCAAGAAGCACCTTCTAATACTTTTCGATCTTCGCCTGTGCGGCATGGTCGACGAAATGATCCTCGAGTCGCGTGTGGAGCATCAGCGGGTTCGCGATTGCGTCGCTTCGATGGAGCACTGGTCGACCGTGACGCGCTCCCGACCGCGCGTGATACGGCTACGCAGATCGCTGGCATTGGCCAACGCCGCGCGAGACAGTGACGCGCAGCATCGATCCTGGCGGAGGGAACGGCCACCGTGAATGACCTGCTCCGACGCAGCTCAGGCAGCAGTCGCCAGGTGGGGATGACGACGCCTCACGCGCACCGGACCGAACAAGGTCGAGATCAAGTCCAACCATCCGCGCATTCCGACGGTCACCATCCCGCTCGAAAAGGCGATGGATGCGATCCTCGCCGCGACGGAGCTTACGTCTTCCTGCTCGACACCGTGCGCTCGCCGCATGCACGCAGCCGCAGCATCAGTCACCAGCAGCAGCGGCGGCAACCCCTGCCCCGTCGATCGACGAAGCGTGAGCCCGGCCGGTACCAGGCGCGCATAGGCCGCCAGGGTACCTTCCTGCGGGTACGCCAGCAAATGGTGGCACGCCTGGTCTTTGTTGTCCAGGTCTTGAAAGGGGCAGTGCTGCTCTACCACAAATACTTCACTGCGCAGGCGAAGTACCTCGTAGAGCTCGTGGAGGGATAATTCAGAAAACGCTTTGACTTGCCATTGGCTGCATGCAGGGGTAAGGTGGCGTCGTCCAGCAGGATCTGGAGTTCGGTAACACAGCATCTTAGGTGGATGATACCCTCTGCCGAGATGACCAAATACGCAGCTAATGCCATGCTGGCTACGAGGATCTCCTTTATGAACGATATCGCCAACCTGTGTGAACTGGTAGGTGCAAATGTCAACCAGGTACGTCATGGTATCGGCGCAGACCGAGGAGGTAAAAAGGCTGTATCCGCGTGTAGGTTATGGTGGCTCCTGCTTCACAAAATGAAAAGCATTCACTTAAAGGGCCGGGACTACCAAAAGAGCAGCACCCACACCAGCAGCAAGCAGCCGTACCGCAGACAGGTGTTGGATTGCGCATCAGCGGCATGCAGGCACCACTGCTCAGAGCAGAGGAGCGGCGGCCGCTTGAGGGACACGGACTGCGCTGTTGGTGGTTGGATCGAGTGCGCAGCTCGACCCCGCAGTGGTGCGCTGCGCAGCCGCGACCGTCGCCCTGCTGGCGCTCGTGGTTCGGCTTCCGCCGGCCAGCCGGCGCTCGCACAACCGCCCGCTGCGGTTCGAGGAATGGGAGTTGCGCTCGCCGCGCACCATCTTCGCTGTCGGCCACGCCCGGACCGGGCAGGGACGTTGCATTATGTTGTCATGCCGGCAGGCCAGCAGCAAAGAGCTTCAGGGGATGCAGGCAGTGTCGTGGGAGCCTCTTATGGTCTGCTAGGGGGCTCAGCGCTCGAGGTGAGATTTCAGGCCCGCGCTCTACATCACGTGCTTGGCGCTGGTGTGCAAGGTCGTCGTGGTACTGCTGGTGCATGCAGCCACATCCTTCACGACCGCACTCCTGCCACACTTACTCTGTTCTCGCTCGGTGCTTTCTTGCAGCAAGTGGCGGTGGCCTGTGGCCAACTGCCGGTCCACCTTGCCAACACCAACCTGACGCTGACAATTGCTGAGTCAAGCGTCACCCCCGAGGCCTGCAGCTGAAGGGTCTTGTGCCTCTACTGGCGCGGAGGCAGACTGCAATCATTGTCCCGCCTGCAGTCATCTACAGTCTACCAGTCTGCCCAAGCGAACAGCGGCTCCTCGACTGGTAATGTTGTGCGCATGAGGTGAGCCACGTAGCGTACCGAAAGTGTTGGCATTTGGTCACGCCTGTGATTATCAGGATCCTTCAGCGCCCGTACCTTCGAAACGCCCATTCATACTTTCTCATTGTCGCTTGCCTGCCAATGGACATTCTGCGCGCGGCGCAGGCTGAACATGCAGCTCCCCGCGTCCACCGTACGCATGCTGCGTCAGCGTCACAGGTGACACCAGCGTGACGGTGCCGGTTGAACCGCTGCAAGCGAGCGCAGCGCCGGTCGATCAAAATACCCCCTGGCGGACAAATTTTCCTGGTTTATCCGCCTAGATGGCGCGCTCGTTGATCGTATGTTGCGTTTGCAAGGGCGGTCTCGACGCCGTATCTTTGAGGAGGCCGACCTTCCACCTGTGAGCGGTGTTGTGGTGCGTGGCAGCTGTGCAGTAGCAAATGCAGGGAATGCAACTTCATTCGAATTGGGCCGGTCTATACAATTGTTACCTTGACCACAGTGGGATATGGAGATATGGTGCCTGCAACTGCTTTGGGGCAGTTCTTATCGATGGTAGTTATGGTGATCGGTTATGGCATAATTGCGGTGCCCACTGGTTCGTAGGTGTGGAAATTGCTAAAGAAGTAGGGAAATCCTTAAATGAAGCATTTCTTGTCCCTGCATTTCTATTCATTTTAGTACTAAATACAAGCATCGTTATGAACACGATTCTCGACACCTTGGGCTTGCGCCCACTCACTGCAACGCAGCTGTTGGTGGTGCCGAGATCGCCGATGCACACCTTTGCGCATGCGCCTTGGTGGCCACATGTCCGTACGCCACCGCTTCAATGCGCACCCCAGGATCCGATGACATCGGGTCAAGCCAGTGATTGGGCCAGACCGCTTCAATGTCGATGGCGTGGTGCAAGACCGGCCAGGCTTTGCCGATGTCATCGTGACGCAGACGGGAGATCTGGGCGCACAGATGGGTGATCGTTTTGAGTACACACCCCAATGTACCTGCTGACCGCTCTGCGAGGTTTCCTTTTCAGGCAAGTTCGCCATCGCGCAGCTGTACACGAGCCATCACATGAACTAAGCAGGTCGCGGCCGGCTCCGGCTCTGTCTTCCTCCATATAGCCCCAGCTATAGAGGTGGACGAGCGCCGACACCGTCGTGATCACGACGAGCATCACCGCGGTCAGCGTGTCGACGCGCAGTTCCCAGTTGAACTGGAGCGCGCCCGACGAAACCCAGTGCAGCACGGGCACAACGCTCGCTTCGCCGCTGCGCGTCGAGGCTGTGCTGACAGCGAGGCATACTGGCCGCGTAGCCGCAGTGATGACCAGCGTGGT
This sequence comes from Scenedesmus quadricauda, assembly GCA_002317545.1. NCBI lineage: Eukaryota > Viridiplantae > Chlorophyta > Chlorophyceae > Sphaeropleales > Scenedesmaceae > Scenedesmus > Scenedesmus quadricauda. Next base: position 36,306 of record NNCB01000006.1, on the reverse strand, counting down.
GGTCATGCTTTTGGCAACGACACATTGCCGTGTGCTGGTGGTGACATCCGACACGACGGGCCACCAGGCAGGCTACTCGGCACTGGTACGAACCCAGGACCTTACGCCTCCAGGCTCACAGTAGTGGACACGCCGCCACCAGGATTCACTGCATTCCAGCTGGTCGTGGCGCTGGATGAGCAGGGAGCTGTTTTCGCTGGGCTGAGCCTTGCTTCTGACACAACCGGCACCCTCCAGCCTGCTTGCCCTCCGTCATTTTCGGTAAGCTTGGTCAGGGTTTGTCTCCGGGAGTTTTCGCTTCGCATGCCTTCAGATGTTGCAGACAACCAGCTGCTGGCCTCCTGCCTGAGATGAAGCTTCACTGGGCGCACATTATCAGCAAGTCCACATATTTTAATCCTATACAAGCAAAAGCCACCGTACCACTGCAGCTTCGACTTTGGCAACTTGTCTGGCAGTGCGGCCGCCGTCGGTGCCAGTGTGACCTTCTCGTTTGCCCAAGGCTGACGCCAAATACTGATACATCGTCACTTTGATCGCGCGCGACGCCACTGGCAACTGCCAGCAGCAATTACAACTGTGGGAGTCCACACAGCTGACAACATCCCGCCAGTCACTCTCGCACTCGATGTGACCAATGTCACCGGGACTAGTGCTGAGCTACACCTGCAGCTTGACGAGCCAGGCACTGCCCTCTTCGTCGTAGATGCAGCCAGCAGCAGTGGCGGCTTATGTCCATCAGCCGACGAGATGTTTGGCACCATGGCCGCTCAACCAGCTCCTCAGGCTGCAGCAGCAGGGGCCGCAACAGCAGGCGCTTGTTAGTGCCGCAGCGTGTGCTCCGCGGTGGCTGGCGCCGAGACCTTTCTTGGACGCGCTCGAAGATTTCGGCGTCGTCGGTGGAGCCAGACCGGCCGGCCCATAAAAGGATTCATGCTGTCGAAGACGCAGCGCGTTGATTTCGGGACTGACGTTCGCAAACAGGACGGGGAACATGACGACCTCGGTCTGTCGATGGCGATTCGCCTTCACACGATCCGCCCTACTTGTGCAGCTTGACCTGGAAGGCTGCACTGTCGAGCATGCGCAGCCCATGGGTGCTGCTGCACAACGACAGCTCGGCTCCCTTCGCAGCGCTGCCAACAGCGGTGGCGCTGGGCTGCAACATTCACGACCAGATGCGTGGCTATGTCCGGGTCGTCGACACGCCCTTTGCCGCCAAGACCGACCAGAACGGCATGGTGCAGCTGACCGGGTTGACGCCCGGCGCCTATCAGCTGACGGTGTGGCATCCACGGGCACGGACGCCGGGTGGCAACACTGAACGCGCCTGCGGCAGCAACGGTTGTGGCAGTCACTGCACCTGACGTGCAGCCGCCCACGCTACCGCAGTATGGTCTTTCTGGTGCCAACGACGCCGCCCTCATCTTCACGGTGGCCCTGGACGAGGCCGGCATCACGGCCTACATGCTACTGCCCAGACGCTCCGTACTTCCAGGCGGGCTTGGTGGCGGCTCATGCTGGCGGCGATGGTGTCGGCCACGGCCAGTACGGCCAACACGCTCCTCAACATGTTGGCGGCTCAAGGCGGGCGTCTTGTACGACCGTCCACCTGGCGGCAGTCGACACGGCGAATAATCGCCAGCAAATGTGCACATCCATCAGGTGGGTTTCCTTGGTATCAAAATTCAGTGCAGGTAGAGGTCGATTGCTCACAGCGAGCCTGGATGCTTGAACGTGCGCGCAGGCTCAAAGTCTCGTGCGACGTGCTGACAGGCAACCTCCCACCGCCACAACTCGCAACACAAAACCCAACCCACAGAGGTGTGCGCACCACTGACTCGGCCGCCAGTCATGCGGCCTTACTCCACCTGGACGAGCCTGCCAGCCTCCAAATTACCACAACTATCTCAAAGCCGGGGGCAGCTACGGTTCTGGCGCGTCGTGCAGGCGAGGCGCCGTCCACCGATGCCCAGGCTCTGCTGCGGGCTGAGCTGCCAACATCGGCTGCAGCAACTATACTGGCAGCGTGCCTGTGCCAGCGGCAACATGCCAGCTGGTGCTGTGCTGTGCACGCTGATGGCGACCAGATGGTCCGTACGCCGTGGCTCAAGACAGCGAGGGCGGCCATGCGGGCGCTGCGCCCAACAACCGCACTCTCGCCGGTGTGCGTGGCCGCGACCATTGGCCAATCATTGGCGAACATACAGCAGCCAACAATCCGCGAAGACGGATTTCAAACACTATTATTTTAGGGTTCCAACTATTTACGGGGTCACGCTATCCTTCCAAGAAACAAGTTGCCCCTGCTTCATCCAGACGGCGGTACAACTGTGCGTAGTGCCACCATCACCCTGGTTCCAGCTGGCGACTCGTCCACTTGCGACCCCACCCAATTCTTGGCTGCACTGCAGGCAAGATTGGCTTTGGTCTGGCCTACCCGGGCTTTGCCCTCGGCCCCATCAATGCCAGACAATGCCGCGGGGGAGGCCCGCATGTGGGTAGCTTTCATGCGACCAGCGCCAGCAATGCCCGTCCGGCTTGGCAATGGCAGGCGGATTGGTGAATGGAGGCATCTCTATTCCCATCATCCGTAAGTATGCTCTCACCTCGGAAACATGCGGTCTATGGGCGGTCTGATGTTCCTGGGAATGATCGAAACCCGCACATGGTCGACCTCTACCGCGGATGGGTGCTGATTTCGCCAGGCGCCACCAGCGAACGGTATGCCTCATATGCAGCCCCGAGCTTGTGGCAGTTGGGGGCACCAGCAGCAGCGGCGGCGGCGGCAGGTTCGGTACAGAGCTGGTAGACTCCTGGGTTTGAGATTGAGCTGCGCGATGTAGTGGTCGATGTCGGTTTTTAGGAAAATGATGCCCCGGTTGAAGACATTGATGTAAAACTGTACTTTATCTTGCTTGTAGGTCAGCACAAACAGGTTAGGTAGGTTCACGCCGTAGACGGGCATCCCGAGCTTACGCGCATGAGCATGTAGATGACGCAAGCGTGATGGGGTTGCCCTGGCGGTTTCACCACGATTCTATCCTGGAGCCGGAACCGTTGTGCAAATGTGCAAGTCGAGCTGCACATAGGGTGGCCTCATGGGATGTAAAGTTGTTTTTGTGTCTACCATGCAACCTAGACCAAAATGACCCTAAGCAAAGTACTTTCCCCTTGACCACGTCTTCTTTCTCCGCTTCTATGGCCCGTACGGCTTACGCCTTTGTGCGCAAAGGTACCCTCGCGCTTTTACCTTCGTGCTCGCCTGCTTTGGCGGTGCACATGGCCAATTGAGCCCAGTCACACTACGCTGATGCTTCAAAGTTGAATCCCATGAGCCTGGATGGCTCTAGAAGCATTGGCACCGTGGTGTCTGTATTAATCCTCATCGAACCGCCTACCCACCCAGCTTCCACCACCCTCTCCCCCACTCACACACCCCTGTCCCCCAGCGCATACTATTGTGGATACAACCGCCGCCCTACCAGTGAAGCTGCAGGCATCTCCAGCCTACACGCCCTTTACGCCCAGCACTCCGGCAGCGTGGCCACGTTGCCGGCACGACCCCTGCACACGGGAGCGACATTCACCGTCACCCTGAATGCAGTCAACCCGCTGCCTCAGGGCCTGACCGGCTGGAGCGCCCCGGTGCAGTACAACAATTGCTGGTGGATGCTCACTGGGGTGCAGCAGAGTGGCCTCGGCTGCAGGCCGTCACCAGTGACGCCAGCGAGTGGGAAGCAACACAGTGCGCACAGTCACAGTCACTGCGCGCGCCGTCAGCCAGCCGCCACAGGCCTACCGCACCAGCAGCAGCATCCCCCTGGCACAGCTGACGTTTGTTGTGCGCACTGCTGTCCAGGGACTTACTCGGGAACCATCGCACTTGCAGCGGGCGCCTTGCTGGCGCCTGCGTGGTGGCGCCACCAGTTGCGTTCCACGATTCTCGCGCGGCACGCATGCTTCGCTCCGTTCGATGTCATCCATCAATCGAGCGCCGATGGCGCCGGGCCGTGCGCGGTGACGGCGTCACATGCGCGCGACAGGCTTGCGCGTCGCGACCCAGCTGTATCCGGCAACGTGCGCACCGGCGCATCGTCAGCTGTGGTGGACTCGCCAGAGCTGAAGCTGGCTGCGGCCGCGCGAACACTTCGATCGTCGTCCGAGCTGTTGTGAATGTGGATATGGTCGATTCCTGAGAGCCAAGGACCTGGCCTTCTCGCCGGGCGCCAGCCGCAGGCTCGACGCTGCTCACGTGTGGCAGCCGATCCTGGCGGGGCGGTTGAGGCGGAGCCCGCCACATTGGGCCAGTTGTCCGATCTCATGAACGCGCGAGGCGCGCACGCTGACTGTCGGCACCGGCCACAGCGCGCGAATCGTGGTGCAGAGGGTTCAACGACGGCAGTGCGCCCGGTGACGATCATCTGTGCTGACATCACAGGCCTGGCAGCTTTGACCAGCAACGACAGCAACATGGCGCTGATTTGGGCGCCGTGGCGCGGGGCATCTCGCCAGGCATGGGCCCAAATGGAAACGGGCGGGGTTTGCCCGCGCCTCCGCAGCGGTCTTGGTCACGTCCCCTGTCGGGCATGATGGCCCGGAGCCCTTGCCACCACAGGGGTGGAATTCGTGGGCACACCGCTCGAACCGCCAGCTCTATATCTTCGCCAAGAAGCCCGGTGAAACGAGCATCTATGCCACCGACGCCAGCGGCGGTCGTCTTTTCGACCGTCGCCCGCGTCGGCAACAACATCGAGACGATCGACGCAGCACTGTCGCTGGCCATGCCTCGGCGCGCAGTTGGCAACAGAGGACACGGCTTTGTGCTCTCGACCGATGCAGCAGTCGCGTCGCTGGCGACAGTGAATGCCAGTGTTTCAGGCAGCGGCGCTGTCTCGCAGTGCGGCGCGTTCTTGGCAGCTTCCTGGGAGGTGTGCTCGCGGCCGCTGGCGTCGGCACAGGCACGCTTGTACTGGCCTGCCAGCACCGTCGCCTTCACTGACCTGGCTGCTGATCCGGCCGTCGATCACGTCTGCCACTGATCCTGCGGCATGCCGCCCATGTCGCTGCCCACCAGCTCAGCGCTGTCCCTGACGGTTTCTTTTGACGACGGCAGCGTGCGCGATTTCAGTGCTGATGCCGTCCAACTTCGCGCACAGCCGGGGCCACATTGTGCAGCACCACGGAGTGGGAGCAGCGGCTGGACGCTTCAAGGATGGCTGGCAGCTCCGGCTCCCTAGGAGACAGCAGCACCGGCACGGCCGTCGAATTTGAAGGCTCGGCTACGCCGACTGAGCGCCAGCGACACCGCGCGGTCGTAGGGCTGCGAACTTACTGCTGTATACCCAGCCGCCAGCAGCAGTTGCCCCGCCAGCATGCCGCCGGCTGTGGCGCCGCTTGGTGCGACGCTGCGGCTGCTGCGATGCGATGCGCGAACTTTGACCAGGCGACGCTGTGGCCGACCGCGATGCTGACCAATCAGTGCCGCCAGGCGCATGCCCGATTGGCGATGTCGGCAACCACAATTTCGAGGAGTCCGAACAGAGTGACCGGCTATCCGGCTGGCGGCGCGCCACGATCATGAGGCGGGATGCGTTGCGGGCGGGCTGTTGCTGAACGCCAGCATGTGCCAACGGTATCCTGAGGATGTTCGGGATCAAGCCGATCCACGGATCTGAAATACACTCCGAAGAAGAGTTGAAATGATCATTACAGAGTCCTCTGAAGGTGGGGCGATTGAAGATTCAGAGCGCGACCTGATCCAGAATGTATTTGATTTTGACGATCGCCGGGTGTTCAATATTCCAGACTTTACGTAAGAATATTTCGGCTATAGAAATAGACTCGTGCGCTATGCTCCGGGATGCGCCAACCTGACTCTGACCTTTGGCAACGCCAGCACCGTCGTGGCCGTCAACGTGCAGACACCTACCAGCCCACGTGGCCACGCGCCGGCAACGCCACAGCCACCACCCTGGAGATCACCGCCAACATGACAGGGGATACACCATCGTGTTCAGGGCTGTGCCCAGCGCAGGCCTGGACTTGGCGGGCGCCCCACCCAGCGCAGCCGACTTGACGGCAGTGGCGCTGTGACCTTGGTAGCAGACGCGGCACGAGGGCCGCATTTCTTGCTGCCAACGCCACAGGCCTCACACCTGGCACCAACTACACCGTGCTGCTGGCGGTGCGCAGTGGCCTGGCGCTGGCCACCGGTGTCACCGCGCTGTCGGGGGCACTAGTGCCGGACACGCAGCCGCCCAGCTTCACGGCTGCGTGGCTGGTCAGTGGTGGCGGCGGGGCCAATGCAAGCACAGGGTCATTCAGCGTGGCCCTTGACCTGGGACTGGACGAGCCGGGAGCTGTGAGCTTTGCAATTTACGGCGACCCAGCCTGCATCACCGGTGAGCAGGGCAGTGTGCGCAAACGATGCTGCGTGGCCAGGGCTCAGCTCGGAATGCAGACGTTTTGGAGGGGGGGTGGTAGGTAACGTGGAGAGCTGAAGCCTGGCGGGGTAATGTATGCTTATGTCGACATGCGTGCCGCACGGATAGCAGGCCGGCCTCGGTCCTCCTTGCCCTTTCGCGCCGATGCTCATCATCGGGCTGACAATGAGGCCGAGCTGAAGGCTCATCGCCAAATAGAGACGCGAGCCAGTGACCTGGTGGCAGTCGCTACTGTGCACCTGTGGCGTACGGCAGGCTGCCCTTTGCTGCTAGCGCAGGGCTTCGTGATGTTGTCACTCTCAGCGGAGAGCTGCCGCGAACCCCTATGAACCGCTGCGCGACGCGACAAGTACCAGCCTCGTGTGCGCAGCACCATGTGAGTATGCAGGAAGTGCAAGACAGCGCATGTGAGCAGTATTCGTGCAACCTGCCTTGCGCTGCGCAGCCTGCAATGCCTCACCCAACCCAATGCTTCTCAATACTGCCACGTCTTGACCACTGCCTTGTACCCAGGGTACCCTGTGTCGTATGCTTCTCGGCCCACTCCCTGTACCTGTTGGCAGAGGACGACCTGCCAACATACAAGGGATGGACCAGCGCCTGCGAGCCGCCGTGTATGACACCTCGGGCCTGGCTGGGCCCTCGACCCGTCAGCATACGCCATGCGGCAGTCTCCGCCTGCCCTTGAGGCAAACAACCGCCAACCACTGCCATACTACCTTTGGACGCCACACTTCGGGCAGCAGGCGCCGACCCTGCCAGCAGGCACGCCCCTCAGAGCACCGCTGGTGATGACAGATGATGCAAGCATGACATTCACAACAGCAGCGCCACCAGCGTGGGAGCTGGTGGTATCTTACACGTTATTTCCCGCTTTTGGCGGCCTGGTTCGGTACGCTTTGTGCTTGGGAGCGGCGCTCGTCTGGGTGGTTGTTCCCGGTGTTTGACACCGCTTATACCTACAATGGCCCATCAGCCGTGACTGCACTGGGGCGCAGCTGGTTCCAGGCACTGCTTATGGGCTGTGGCCAACGCATCTGATATCTATGGTGGCTTTTCGCCGCTGCGCATGCTGTCGGCACTCTGTGTAAGTCCTGCCTCCAGAGTGCACGTCGCTCTGTTACCGCCTGCGTCTGCTTTCTGTGCGCGCAGCCTGCTGCCTCTGCGCGGGCTGTTTTGCGAGGTTGTAACCAGCGGTATCCTTCATACCCAGCAAACCATTCAATGCACACATTGGGCCAAGAGTTTGTTACTAGATGCATATGGTTCACATAAGCGAGGTTGTGATGCATGTCGAGCGACATTCCGCAAAAAGAGACAACGCGGCTTGCATTGCTCGCCATGCCTGACCTACATCAATGCGCAAGTGCGAATGCAGGCAAAATCCGGTTCATATAAATCCTCCTCCCGCGGGTTGGCCTGCAGCCTGATACGCCTGCTATTGTCGCTGGCAGCTTGCTGAATTGCAACAGGGCGACGGCGCTGCTGGCCGCAAAGCGCTATGACGATGCGCACCCGTATCGCCGCGTTGGACATTGTCGGCGGCAGGAAACGCCGCTACAAGCAGCAGCAGCAGCAGCAGCAGCAGCAGCAGCAGCAGCAGCAGCGGCGGCAGCGCTCCACGCACATGCAAGCCCTTGCCATCTGGTCCAGCAAACAGCAGGCAAGCTGCGCTTCGGCGCAAGCACTTCGTCGGCACAACTCACGGCTTGCAAAAGCGCAGGCGGCTTGGTCAGTGCAAGCTGGCGCGGCCTTGCCTCTGTGCTGCACCGCCGCAGCCGCGCTGCAGCGATGCCGCCTCCCGTGTTGATTGCGTTCGGTTGAGTCGCGATCGAGTGCCTCCAAGGTGGTGCAAGCGGTGTGACAGAGGATGCTGAAGACACTCACCATGACACGTGCAACAGACCAGCCACAGCGGCAATCCCACAGGCGCCAAAGCGATGCAAGGCGGGACGCATGACGCACGCGGCTGAACGCCACCAGGCCAAGGCAGCAGCGCAGGCAGCAAGGCGTGCCAGCAAACGCAAACAGAGGCACAAAGCCTGTGTGGGTGCTGGTGCAGTCGACGTGCGCAGAGGAGCCTGCACCGCGAATTGGCGTCGAGCGTGTCGGACAATGCATGACGGAACGACTGCCTTGTATGGTGGCCGGCTGAGCAGCAGGGCAAGCAGCTGTGTTTCAAGGCGCATTCCACAGCTGAGGCATCGCTTGGCCGCAAAGCATGAAGCGCTTGCAAAACGCTGTGCGCAGGGCAGTGTAAGGCTAACCCAGTGTGCATCCCGCACCAGGCACCGTGGGCTACGAACAATGATGCGTAATGCCACGCGCTAGGGGGTAAAAGCCCGCCGGGCGGCGCTTTTCGCGAACATATGGCGGCAATCCCGGGATCACACGGGCGATGTCTGTTTCGGAGCGGTCGGCTGCCTATGAGAGCAGTCTGCAGTGCCACAGAGTGCGGTGCTCAGCTCGACCCCCAACCCCACCGGACCACCCTGGCGCCCCCCGCTCCCCTGCCCTGCTCCTGCTGGCGACGCTCAGGGATATCCGCTGGCTTCTTCCCCGGCGTAGATGCTGCTCGCGCGTTCGTTGAGATAGTGGAGCGGTGCGATCGCCTGCCACACGGAGGCAGCCGCGCCGCCTGCGCCCACCCCACCAGCCGGTCCGCCATACTGCTGCTGGGCCAGCCACAGCGGCACCCCCGCCGTAGCCGCCTGCGCCGCCGTAAGCCGCTCATCGTACCCGCCGCCCTGGCGTAGCGTCCATAGGCCGGCATGGCAGCCGGGGGCATACCCATGCCGTAGCCCCCGTAGAGCGGCATCATGCCGCCATAGGGATCGCGCCATACATTCCTGGCATGCCCATGCCGTAGGGGCCGGGAATGCCGCCGCCGCCATAACCGAGGCACGGGCCCATGCCGCCGCCACCGGGGCCGCCGCGAAGCCGGGCATCATGCGCGCCGCCGCCCATGGGCATGTCTGGGTCATGATGATGTCGGTCTATCTCCGTCCTGGCGGCCTCGGCCTCGTGGGGCGACGCGATGATGGTGATGACCATGGGGTCAGTGGACTGGTTGATCTGCACGCTGGCATTGTACTTGCGCTGCAGCATCTTGACAGTCTCGCCGCCGCGGCCGATGATGCGGCCCACGGCGCTGCGTGGGCACTGCAGCTTGATGGTCTTGCCGTGGCCATACTGTGAGGGTAAAGTGTTTGAAAGGGGATGCAAGGACAGCCGGATCAGGGGCCAGGGATTGATGCCACGGATAGGGTCTGGCGGCGGAAGGGGGGGTGTCCAAAGGCGAGCCCGGCACCGCCCGTTCGGCCGAATCGCTCCGCTGCCGACGGCAGCCTCGAACTTCCTCCACGCGATCCCGCATCACCGCACTGTGAGCCACCCTCTGCACCACCACCCCCCTGGCCCCACTGCCCCACCTTCTGGATGACGCTTTGCACGGTGTTCTGGTCGCTGGCGATGAGTCGCCGCAGTTGGCGGCGCGCTCCACCGAGTCGTTGCTGCCGGCACCGTCGAATTGCGTCGCCCGGTCGGGGAAGGTTAGATTGCCCATCGATGTCGGCAACACTGTGCAGTTTGCGCAGTTCGATTGACTCGCCTGCGCGCCCGATGATGCGCCCCACCACGGCCTGAGGGCAGCGCACGTCGATGCTCGTCTCCCCAGACGCCGGCGCAGCCCCGGGCGCATCGGCGGCCAGCACCGCCTCGACCTGCGCCTTGGCGCTCTCCACCTGGGCGGCGGTGCCCTTGATCGTCACGCGCCTGCACTCGCCACCACGCGTCGCTGTCGCCTGGTCCACCTGGATGCACGCGCCGGTGGACGCCTGCAGGCCCATGATGGTGGCGCCTGCTTTGCCGATGAGCTTGCCACCATGGTCTTGGCGATGTGCAGCACCTCGCTCACAGTGCCGTCCGGGTGCACCGTGTACTCGCGGTCGTCAGGCGAGTGCCCGGCCGGCACGCCCGCGCCCGTCCCAGGGTTGCCACCGGCAGGGCCAGGGTTGCCAGCAGCCGCCTCGTCCGCGGCCGCGGCCGGGGCCGCACCCTCGGCCGGGGGGTCGGCGGCGGCGCCGCCGGCATTGTCGGGCAGTCGCCACCATCCGCAGCAGCCTCCACTGGCGCGTCCTGCTGCGCTGCCTCTGCAGTGGCGGCATGCAGTTCGTCGGCGGCAGGCGATCTTCCTCATCCTCGGCCTGCGTGCGCGAACACAGCGGGGAGCGGCAGAGACGACAGGTGACGGAAGATCATTTGATGCTTATGCCAGGCTAAGCTCGGCTTGGATGGATCGGTGCGACAGCAGTGAAGCCCCTCCCTCCGCTTCGAGAGTCCGCAGAGGAGTTTCAGTCAGACCCTTCCCTTCGACAGCCTACCCCAAGACGAATTTCTGTGATGCGCCCTTCACGATGTGGTATGGGACGCTTGGCGGTGGGCTCCTGCTCGTCCTCGTCGACCCCGCGCTCACGCTTCTTCAGCCCGGCCTCCTCGGCCTGCTCGGGTACTGCTTCCTGCTGCTGTTCCTCCTGCTGCTCAGATCCGACACGGGCGCTGACGCGTCCTCTGCCATGATGCTGGCGTGATCTGGGTGGCTGCTGGCTGTTTGGTGCTCCTGCGTAATATACTTGACGACCTACTTGCAAATGCAATTCTGGTACGTCTGCTTGCGTGTATCAGGGATGTCCGTTTTGGCGGGGAGGTTGGCACAGCTGGTTGGCCTAGCCCTTTCGCGCAGCAGCGCAATCAGCACGCTGGTCTGCCATGTCGCCTTGACGGTCGCACCCACCGCGCTCTCCATCCACCATGAACGCCGCTGAAGAAAGTCAGAAGCGTATGGAATTTAAAAAGGGCATGCACAGGAGCCAGCTCAGCTCCTGTAGTATAGCTCCATACGGGCGCCTGAAGCCCAGCTATCCAAAATGGGCGGTCGCGACGCGACACGGGAAAGGGGATACTCGGCATTAAAGAGCTCAAAACTTAATAAGGTTCCCGCGTATGCCTTGTCCAAATCTAAATCAACCTCATTGCCATTACAAGAGTGTCCGCATGTGCCTGGTTAGTGATGAAGTACTCACCCCCAGTGGGCGACCGCTTCAGGTGAATGACTCAGCTAACGGAACGCTCAAGGCCGCCGCCCCGCCGCTGCTGCTGCCGAGACGGTGAGCAGCTGCCCGCGCTGGTCGGTGTCGCCGATGATTTCAACAGCTATTGGCGCCGCTGCTTCCCGCCTGCATCCCGGCGGCAGCGCCGGTGACCTGCCTCAATGGTAAAGGGCTGGGTCCCGCCATTGAAGGTGAATGTTTGGCTGAAAAATGCAGCATATCCAGAGCCAAGACGGGTCCCGCGTCAACATGGCATGCAAACGGTCCTGAAACGTCAGGTCAAAGGACGATCATCAATCACACCCTCTGTCCCCAGCCCCACCGAACAAAGCTACGCCACCCACCACGCCCAATGGCTGCGAGTCCACCGTCTTGATGTGCCACACTGCGTCGCTCGCCCCTGCCGCTGCGTACTGCTGCTGCCGCGCCACAATGGCCTCGCGCCCGCAGCACACAGTGCCCTCGTGGTGAAGACTAGCGCCCGCACGGGTAAGAGGAAAGAGATGTGGTATGCTGTTCCTTACGTTGCCTCGCGCCACGATTGCTAGCGCAACGACAATTCATGCGGAAAGACATATATGACGGCTAAAGAACCTTTTCCTCCACCGAGGTAAAGAACTATATCCTGAAGAAGCGAGGCCCTGCGGCCCCTTTCGTTCGATGACTTCACGGGGTAGATACATACTGGCAAACTGAAAGATATTTGATACAGCCGGTCGGTGGTATGGTGCTCGAAAAGGCGATGATGGACGCGATCCTCGCCGCGCGAGCGGACCGTCGGTGTTCCTGCTCGATACGGTGCGCTCGCCCGATCGGCTCGACCTGACCATCGACGACGCAAGCTGGTAGCCATCAAGCGCGCTCGCCCACCAAGAACATGCGATGCGAACCGCTCCACAGGGACCACCAGACAGACATGAAACGCCGATCTCGGCGCTGCATCGCCAGCCCGTGTCGGCACGAACCGCGTGCCGCGTCACAAATGGCTGCTGCAGCAGCTGCTCGGCCCTCGGTCGCCGCTTGGGGTCAAGTGTGAGGCAGCAACGCAGGAAGTCGCGCAGTTCCTCGCTGCACTTGCCGGCTGGTGGCAGTGGTGCCTCGTCGTGCAGGATCTTCAGAGGGGTGGGGGATAGGGAGGTGGGTGGCAGAGGGTAGGGGAAGACGCCGGCTCCTATGTGGAGCTGACTCAGCAATTCCATCTACTACACCGAATTATGACCGATCAGGTACCACCGGCCGCCTATCGCGTGCGCCGCCATGATCTGGGCACCACCGGGCCGCTGTGCGCGTCGTAGGGGTAGCGCCCCGTGGCGGCCTCCACCAGGGCCGGCCCATGCTCCTGCGAACGGGGGCGGGCGGCAGATGGCGGGCAGGTGGGGTTGATGGGCTGGTGACGCCTGGGCACCTTTCACATCAATGAGCTGGCAGCAATACTACCATCTTGAGCGCTTTCTGACAGGCCTGAGAGTTGCACACCAATATTGACCACAGCTTCAGTACAACAAGACTTGCACTGCCGCAAAATATTAAGGCCGTTTGCATCAGGAATCCTTACACAAGCAGTATGCGACCGGGAAGCAGTATGCTTCGATCAATCCGCTTCGAGTCGACATGTCGCGTGGACCTGCGGACGATACGGCGCACATGTGTTTGAACAGCTCGACGTATCGCGGCGGCAGGCACCGGCTGATGCTGACCAGCGACAGCGAGTCGAGCAGAATGCAATGGATTGCATCATCCCTCTGCAAGCTCAAAATGCAACAGGCAACAGCCCTGCGCACCGTGCCCGTGAATGTGTTGCATAGCGTGGACGAGCCGGGCAGTGAAGGGAGTGGGCGGGCTCAGCTATGACGGGTGGTGAAGGGCGTAGTCCATGTGCATTCCCTCAAGCAACCAACAGTGCCAGCCGCAGGCTCAGTGGCCCGCGCACGTTTGCGACGGTGTTGGCCACAACCTCCGCTGATGCCAAAGTCGCGACTTGGCCTCCCCCTGCAGGCTCATCAGGATGTTTGCAGGCTGCAGGCGGCAAGTGGGGCGATGGCGCTGGTTGAGTTGGCTGTGTTGATAGGCATTGACAGTAATTTAATGAACCTGAACTACATGAGCCCGGGGCTCAGGAAAGCGGAGCAGGAATTAAATAAAGACAATGCTTATGCCCTCAGCTGTACCTTGATGTCTCTGTGCACCTGAAGAAGATGGAACAGCAGCAGGGACTGCTACAGCAACTAATAATCGGATAGCCTCATCAGGAATGCGATAAATCCCGGCAGCATCCTGCCTTCCCTGGCGACACAAAAAGAGCGCATCAACAGCTGGAAAGCCTACTGGACCACCGAAAAAGTAAACGAGGTGCTTAGAAAAGTCACCAGGTGCTTCCTGTGCAACGAGGATACCGACCGCGCCCGGTCGACCGATGCGGCAATCGACGCGATTCTCGACGGGATGCAGTGGCTCGACCTCGACTGGGACGGCGAAACTGGTGTCCATCTCGCGCGCGCTGTGCCACGCCGCCGCATGGTCGATGATCCGGTCGACCGTCAACGGCACATTCTGCATCAACCCGTCCATGCAGCGTCTCTCCCATGCTTTCAAAAGATAGTATACTAAGTATTTTGCCTTTGCAACGCCGCTTGGCCTTGCGCCTTATGGTCGGCTCTTCTAGCTAAACCGTGCTGGCACCGTCGGCGCCAAGGGGTAACCCGTGCCATGTACCCACAGCACAATTGAAATCGCTACGATGATCTTGCCGGCTTCTACCACAAAAGACAGAGCCCTTCTGTGTGCGAAATAACGCTCGAAGATCCACTCGATCAACTTTCTGCGTTCGCCCAGTATGTCGGCATCCACCAGCATCCCTGCCTTCAACAACTCTTCGCTGCCATAGGCCTCACGGCCTGCTTCGCCAACTGCACGGTCACGCGGTACAACGGCTCCCCACCCTGGCGCATTGCCCACCAGCGCCCAGTTCGCCGGGGTTGAGCGCGCTGCGACTGATCCGTGCCACGCGGCCTTCGTGGTGTCCGAACTTCTGGTACGGAAAGGCAGCAATAATCGCTGTGTCCGAGTTGTGTGCTGCAGAGCGGGTTCCATGGACCTCAATTACCGCTCCCTCGCCCCCAGGCACGGACACCAGTACTCACCTTCTGCAGGATGTTGATCTTCTTGAGCGCCACAAACTTGCCCTCGCGAATGAGGAAACTCTTGAACAGCTAGGTGACAATTTTACGCCGACTGCATTGTTGATTGCATCACAAGACTGTGTGAGGCATAAAAGCGCAACAAACATTCTTGCGGAGGAATGCACGCAGCTGATGAAAGAATTTCTTGTAATCAAAAAGGGGTTGATCAGGACAAAGCCTCAATCAATTGCCCGATATTAAGTGATGACTGGCTGCCCTCGGCCATGTTCTTGTGAAATACATGTCCGCCATCTGACACCTGCGGACCATAATGCCATGCGTTTGAACTTGCAGCTGCTTGGGTTACAACTGCTGTTCCGCAGGTTGGGGAAAATCAACTATGGGCAGGTACTTTGGACGCCACGAGCACGTGTGGTTTGGGTCTTCTGCCGTGTAGGCTGCGTTGATCAAACCTTCAGCTGGACGATAGCGCGTTATGAACTTCCTCAGCACTGTCACGGCTCCGTTGGTGAATATTTCACATGTCGTGATAACAGTACGTTGTCAAGATGTGTGGTCAAAATCTGTACCACTGCGGAATGCTGACTTTACCACGGTCATATTTTGCATTCCTGCACGAATCGATGTCACTCGCCATCCCCCCTCACCCGCAGCATGTTGCGTGCAGCGTCAGGCCGGGTCGGCGCTGCATCCGGCGGGCCAGGCGGTGAGGCTTCGCCATCCGCGGGCAGCTGCAGTGAGAGGCCGAAGCTCTTGCGTGGCGGCATTGGTTTTGCTGCGTCCTTCGGGCACGGTTTAGCTAGGGGCTGTACCGTATGTGATGATGACCAAGAGGCGGAGCCACTCATAATGTAATGAGCACTATTCTGCCTCTATTATTTTGCGATCAGCGGCCTCTGCGCGTCGAACCAGTCAAAGGAATGGCGCGATCCGCTCGATCTTCAGTAAAAAGTGTACCGTGGCTGGACTCAGTCAAAGTGTTCGATCCCTTATTCGCCTTTAAATGCATGCGCCGCTCAGTTTCTGCGGTGCAGAGTGCCGCACGGACTGACGTTGATACCCGCGTGCTATCAGAATTCCACACAGTGCAATGAACGCGAGTATTGCCAGGTGGTGACTATACACCAGAAACCGTGGTGGGTAATGATAATTGGATGAGCACACACGTATGAACCCATTTGACTGGTGCAAAGGGATTGCCCTCTACATGCAAGGCCATTTGACTGCACTTTCACCTGGTGCACTGCTCATTACTCTGGCATAAGTGTGGTGAGCGAAGGTTTAATGCGATACACAGGCTGGACCGCAACATCCAGGAGCGCCGACCGGGCGTACAGCCTCACCGAACCGCCAGTCCACCCAGCTGTGACTGAGTGACGCCACACCATCGGCCACATACTTGCCGGCAGGCGACCTGTTGTATTGAAGCGGGTTGACATGTAGTTGTTCGTATAATCATGGTGCGGGAGTTGAGGGCCACTCGCTGTCAATCAATGCTTTCAAACAAAATGGCGAATCTAACTACGCCATGGCTGCCTAATCCGGAGCGATGCCTAATGCCATCTCCTCCAATACGATCAGCGGTGCATGCGGCTCAGGGGTGTCGACAAACCCTGGCACGTCATCGGAGAGATTGGCTTTCTGCTCGTGTCGCGAAAGTGCGATTAGCGGAGTACTGCGTTTGTCAATGTACGCGCTCTGCCCGAGAACGCGCGCCTTTGCAGGGTCCAGGCACAGCCGCATCAGGAGTGTTGCCGCACAGCGCGCTGTCGGGCGGCCCGCCCCTCACGCGGCCAGAGCGAAGCGGCTCGACAGCCATCCACAGCAGCGGCGCGATCCATCCAAAGCAGCAGGCCCGTCACAGCGCCCATCGTCGGCGTGCCCTTTTTGGCGAGGTGGCTTACTTGACAACAAAGGTGCATGCAAAACACACACACAGCAAAATTGCTCCGCTAGCTGGTGCACATGATCGTCTGCCAGAGAAACACGATTGAAACAATAATCTGAACCCTGCTTGCTGTCAGCAACGCTGACTTCCACGGCTCACAACCAGCATTCTCGAACCATCACCCCCCAGCCCGTGACTGTCGGTACCAGCGACGGCGCGCCAAGGAGATGCGCGATACTTTGAGGACGCCAAGCTGGAGGTCGCCACCACCAAGGCGCAATGAGTGATGGGGATGGCGACGCAGGTCCGTTGAAGATCATGCTTGCTCGGAGTTCCAGCGCTGCTTTTCGGGGTCGCTGTTTTCCGACGGTACTTGCGTCACGTACCGCTATGTTTGAGCTGTCTTACTATGAGTCAGGGCTCTTTTCTACGCACAGGTAATAGAAATTTAGCAAGGAACTTACACGATAGCCATTGGTTTCCAATTACGTAGGGTTTTTGAATGGACGCCGGACAACGAGATTGGCAACGGGCGCGGGTCATGTTTGGCTTCTTTGTGGGCATGCTGACCGAGTACGCAACTGGGGTGGCTTCATCCACCAGCTGGAGCAGATCGTCTGCTACACACGTGGGGTGCATCAAGCGAAGGGGCAGAATAGAACATGTCGGCGAAAAAAGCGCTGCAGCCCGATGCTTTGCCACAGAAATAGAGCTTGCTGCGGGCAAAGCATCCGTGTGCTATGTGGAGCACCTTAACATGCTCTTCGTCTGCCGCAGCCATGCCGCTGCCACATTCGTGCAGCCCGCACAGTATTGGGACTTTGAGTCAGCTTAGTCACATGCATCGAATCTGGTATAGCAGTGAGAGGGACAGAAGGCACAAGAACAATCGTGAGGTGCAGAGTTTTCGCGGCTTTCCCACATGTGCTACTTGAAGAATGCGCTGTGCCGTGTTCACATCAGGCTGCTGATCACGACGCTGCCTGGCATTCGTCGATGGCGCATGGGTCGGCCGGGTCGGCGCTCAGATAGGGTTCGCGTTCCATCAACTTCTGCCCGAAATCGCTCGTCACGAAGGCGCGCGCGTCGTCCATGAAGCCCTTGCGCGGCAAATTCTCGAAGATGTGGAAAACCTGTTCGGTGTCTTCCTTGTCTCGATGAGCTTGCGGAAGTGCGCGAACGCCTTGAACGGGCGGAACTTCTGGCTGGCGGTCGCGAGGGCTCTCCTGTTGGATGGGCAGGCGGAGTTTGTTCTGATACTGCAGCTCCTGTGCATGAAATGAGTCACAAACCAGATGCAAAAGCAAAACCATTCGCAGCATAACGCAGCTTAAACCGTATAGATTTCATGTCCAGTACCCATTCTTGTTGAGAACCTGTGCGTATGTTTGCCAGGGCTTTGAGGCCATAAGCTGATGACTCATTAAAGATAAACCTGCGATCGCTGTAATTTTCAAAGAACTTCATAATAACGGAATATTTATTGAAGTTCTTGCAATGTGGACGATTTTGCACCAGTGCTGCCCATGGGACGCCTTGAAGTCAAGGTGACCAATTGGTCCTTTTCATGGCCCCATCCAGGGATGCAATAAAGCTCATCGCGCCAGCGTGCAAGTATCACTTGTTGCTTTGGATGTGTGGTATGTGCAAAGCTGTACTGGCGGCTGCAACGTCTTTGGCTTACGCCAAGGTACCATGGTTCTGAACGTTTCCAAACAGCAAAGAAAAATGAGGTGTGTGCCCCGCCGCCTGCCAAGCGCTTACGGTATCGCTCGGGCATGCCAACCATCCTCATCCGCCTTTTCGGTTCTCCGGGATTCTATCCGAGCCCGGCAAAGACTTGAATCGCCAGAGGAATGCCCGCTATAATTGCGGGCTTCGTTTTCACCCACCGCTTTTGAGGTCTGTCATGAAGGTCCTGTCCTCCCTGAAATCGGCGAAGGCCCGTCACCGCGACTGCAAGGTCGTTCGTCGCCGTGGCAAGGTCTTCGTGATCTGCAAGTCCAATCCGCGATTCAAGGCGCGCCAGCGCTGATCCCGTTGTCCTTCTCGTTAACCAATTTCTACCGCAATATATCTGCTATGCTAACGTGACCAGTAAATGTGTTGTATTCACATGGCTGGCTGGCGATGCCCAGGTAACAGGGTTGAAACGACATGGAATAGCGCTGATGATGCTGTAGACCGAGCCCCGCCGCAAATCAATTCCGCAGTTGCAGCGCATCCATGTGGCGATGTATGCACGCAAGCTCATATGGCTCCGGCGACATCGTTTGTCATGCAGAACATGACATACAGATTTTCCCGGCTCGAGTTCCTGACCCGGTGTTCTCCAAGTAGCGAAATGGAGATGCCATCGAGAAGACAGCATGCAAGGTACCGGCGAACGGCAGAGCTTCGGGAGTTTATTAACATGTTTTCTGTCAAGTATGTATTGAATGTTTGCGCAGATGCATGGTTGTACCTGTAATCGGTTACAGCAATGGCCTGCCTCTCAGCACCGCTGCCAGCACCACACACACACGATACCACGAAAAAACACACGCCAACCCGAAAAGTACAAGAAGCTGTACTCGGACGCCGTCATCGGCCATCCCTGATGACCAATACCACACCATGAAGCTGGTCACAGGGCTGCCTGGCGCCAACCCCACTGGCATTCATCCTCGCAGCATGTACTTCATTGCGCATGTGCGTTCCAATCGTCCGCTAGGTTTGTGAAGGATGCCGCGTGAGACGGATCCGATCGTCATCGGTGGCGAAAACTTTGGCGGCGGCTCGTCCCGCGAGCATGCCCCTGTGGCGCCTCGTCCTGCCGGTGAGAGTGTCGTAGCTGAAAGTCAGCCCGTGAGCGCAGCAGCCGCCTGATTAAAGATGCCAGGCCACAGGCTGCTGCAAGGGTGGGCTTCAAACAGTCGGGCCCTGTAATCCTACGTATACCCCTTCTTTGAGACATCAATATCATGATCTCTTGCGATAGCATGCGCTTTATCCAGCAGTTCCAGGTTGTAGGGTTCGCTCATATCCGGGAAACGTACGCCTAAACGTTCATCATTTTTACCTCTTAAAGGGTCTCCGGTGGTCGTGTTGCAGAGCACGTAGTATCATCATCCGCAACTGCATCTCCACCGGCGAGCTTTACCTGTTGAGACGGACGTGCAGCTCTGTGACGAGCTCACCACCGGGCAGGAGGTGACTGTGGACATGGAGAAAGACGTACTCGTCAGCCACGCAACCGGCAAGGAGTACGGCCTCAAGCCCGTGGAGAGGTGCGCACAGGATTTTGCCCGTGTTGCGGTGGTCTACTGCTTTTGAAGGGATTCTGCTGGAGACCGCCACCTGGCTCTGCTCATTGTTGTTGTTGCTGACAGGCGGTGGTGGATCTTCGCTTGCAGCGGCCCAGGCGCGCAGAGACGGCATAGCATTTGCGGTCTAGCAGATTCTGTACAGCTGCCCTGTTGCTTGGTCAACTCCCGCAAGTGGGTGACGATGCTTGCGTTGCGTTGCCATGACAGCGCTTGCCTGCCACCACCCACCACCCCATCATCCAAATGTGCTGCTCTTCTCCCAGGTGGCCCAGTGATTGATGCTGGCGGCATATTTGATATGCAAGGCGGCAGAGGCTATGATAAGACGGTTGCTGCCTGAGTGACATCCTTACTGTGTGTGAGTAGATACTGGCTGCTGTGCAGTAATCTTTGCTGTAACGCTTTTGTGAAGTAGAGGCAATGCCAGGGAGCAATGATCAGTAAGTGCCTGCAGGACATGGCAACAATGAAGCACCGAAGCATGGTTGCTGCAGATCTTTCAGTTTCGCGGCGACATGCGCCACAAATGCTCTGCGCGCTTCAAATAGCGTCACTCCGAGGGCCCAGGCGAACGACCAGCACAATCCTTCCCCGGCAACCGCGGCTGCAAAGACGATCACAACCCACATGTCGCCATCGACGCCCATGAAAGCGGCGGCGCCAAGGCCGGCCCAACACACCGCGCACAGGCTCGCGACAATCTTGACGATAAGCCAGCGAGCAGGCCGGTCTGGCTTGACTGTTCTTGCCCTGATCACATCAGTCCTAGACGGTATTTTTTCACTGGAGCTAACAGTGGAAAAGTCAGTGCCTTGGTCGGTTCAGCGGGAGAACAGCGCATTTAGGCCCGTGTTACGTCGGAGTCCCCTCCAAGTGCTGCATCCGCAACTGCCGCAGCAGCCGCCTGCAGGCGCTGCCCCACGCCAGCGACCAGCTCTGCCAGGGCCACGTCGTTGATGAGGTGAGGGTAGGGCAGGGGGCTCCATGACCAGCTCGCGGCGTGCAGCCCACATCGGTAGCTTGGCGTTGACGACCTCCTCCGGATCCTCCCCGATCTTGACGCACGAGGCCTCCAGGATTTTCCGATGATAGCGAATATGCTGACCTGCAGCTGAACGAGGTGGCAGAGCAAATTTGACGCACCAGGTCCTGTTGAATATTGAGCAGACGGATTTGTATATGGCGATTAAGTGTTGTGGAAGCTCGTTATCAGCAACCTGATCGAGAATGCCTGTAAATATAGTCCGCAGGACTCGCTGATCGACGGTGATAATGTAGGCGCAGCGGGTCGCGAGCGACGTGCAACTTCATGAAAGCAGAAGGGGCCAGCTGCCTGGTCGTGAGGGACGATCTTCTGCCATGGGCCCCCACAATAGGGGGGGCATAATGCTCAGGGCACACATTCATACATGCACTTGGGAGCTGGCACACATGCAAGCCAGTGTGCGTGCCCGCACAGGCAGGATACACATGCACATAAGCGCGCGCACGGCAGCACGCGAGCATGCACGCGTGCACACACATACACACGCACACACGCACACACACACACATACGCAGGCACATGCACACATGCACACACGCACACACACACGCACACGCGCACACGCACGCATGCCCACACCAACATGTACACGCCAGTGACATCTGGGCGACGAAGGCAAGATTGCGTGGGACGACCCGGTGATCAAGCATATGCCATGGTTCCGCATGTATGACGCATGGGTCACGCGCGAAATCACGATCCGCGACCTGCTCGTCCATCGCAGCGGGTTGGGGCTGGGGCAAGGCGACCTGATGTTCGTACCGCGCACGCACCTGACGCGCAAGCAGACGGTCGAGCGTGTCGCCTCAAGCCCGTGACGAGCGGGCGTGAAATCGGTGTGGGGCTTGTGGAAAAAGTGATCCGACTCGTGAAATCGGATTCGATCACGTCGATGAGTTCACTGATCATCATGGCGGTGGCACCACTGTGGTTCTGAACCAGGTAATGCGGGGCCTGGATCGTGACGCCCCGTACCTGGATTTCACTCTCCCACGTGATCGCTTGTCGGTCATTTCGTGTAGGCTTCCTTCCAGCACCCGCTCGCACTTCGCGCGGGTCGGGATAAAACTCCGGGCGGTAGGGGATGCAGGACCACGGGCTGTACATTAAAAGTTGTGTCGGCGGGCTAAAGAGGCATTGGCTGCTGACAGGGCACCCAGCCGGCAGGACTGGGCAACTTGTGCAGGTGCCAAGCAACCTGGACTGCTTGTCAGATACCACATCTGCATGACCTTGCTCACCTCCACCCTCTCCACCCTCTCGGCTGCTCACCATGCAGGCCAAAAATGGCATCGACACCGGCCATGGCGCCGGCCTGATCAGCTCCGCGGCCCCGCCCCGCCCCTCCTCGCAGGCTGCAGCACCAGCCGCACGCCCCCGCGGCCCGCAGCGACCAGGTCGCGCTCGCGTTCCAGGAGCAGTCGCCGCGCCGAGCAGCATCGCCACGTGCGCGTCATGCCCGCATGCATGCATCGCGCCCGGATCTCGGGCTGAAACGAGGCCCGTGTCCTCCAGCATGGGCAGCGCATCCATGTCGGCGCGCAGTGCCACGCGGTGGGGCGCGGACCAATGCGCGCAATCATGCCGGTGGGGTGGGGTGTGGTGTCCGATTGAATGCGGCCTGTGCATCCGCTTGCTGAGCTTTACTTCGCGCGGATTAGCAATGTTGAACACCAGCAGGTCGGGGCCGTTGTCGGCGTAGAGCCAGGTACCTTTCACGGCCAGGTGCATAGCACCTGTGTGTGCAACGGGGTGGTCGTACTCAATGCCAAGGTCATCCAGGGCGGAACGCAGGTACGCCGCGGTCTCGTGTTCCTCAAATGATAGATCGGGGATGGCATGGAGGCGCCTGCAAGGGGATTCAAAGCGTCGCCACTACAGGAATGCTGCGAGCATGAACTGCTCAGCTGTTATGGCAGTCCAAGCAGCTATCGCGGATATACCCGCAGGTCGGTACCGATCACGTTCAGTATCTCATCGCTGAACTTCACTGGGCCGCGCTAGCGATAAGATCCGTCGTCTATAATCCTGCCAACATTGGCGATATAATTGGTATCGTCGAACACGCCCATCAGAGTCGAATCTGAAGATTCCCTATTAATAATCGTGTCACAATGTTCAGATAATTGCCCGCCTGAATGATACAGAACATACCTTGGCGCGCGTGAAATCAAACACCGTTCCTTGGATTGCTTCCCAATAGCATGAATCGACGACGCATTTTATTTTCCTTATGCGAACACTG
This sequence comes from Scenedesmus quadricauda, assembly GCA_002317545.1. Lineage (NCBI taxonomy): Eukaryota > Viridiplantae > Chlorophyta > Chlorophyceae > Sphaeropleales > Scenedesmaceae > Scenedesmus > Scenedesmus quadricauda. The sequence goes on along the minus strand of NNCB01000006.1, from coordinate 13,126 downwards.
CACATGCGCGATAGCAACCGTCGGTGTGATCATTGAAGCAAGGTCTTGATACTACGTGCCTGCTTTACAGAATTGTTGGGACAGTACAAGTGTGCCGAAGGGCATAGATGCATACAGCTCGTGGTATGCTGCTGGACTTCAGTGTGCTGTCAGCAGGAACATCGGTAGTGACTTCTCATCACCCTGGTGCAAATGTTGTTGCTGATGAGTTGCTGAGTACTCAAAGTGCAGTGGAGGTGTGTGCTGCTGCGGTGGGTGCCATCATCGCCATTCCGCAGAGTATTTTACAAATTACCTCAAGTCCCATGTTTCCCAGCCCACCGACAGCCCGCCGGAGCCTATTAGATTATACCCCATTGCAGCAATTGAAGTTGAATTGTATATGAAACGGCAGCTGACTATCGTTATGGATACAGGCAAATCATTTACCTGGTACTTGATCTGGGTAATCCGCTCTACACCCATACCAAAAGCGAACCCTGAATATGCTTCGGGATCAATATTAAAGTTGCGTAACAAATCCGGGTGAAGCAGTCCCCCAGCCACGGGCACTACATAAGCGGTTGCAGCTTCGTAGCTTCCATGCATGGGAGGCTTTGCACGTTCTGCAGGCGCTTTTGCACTCAGTAAAGAGCTCATCCTGCTCTGCGTGTGCAACTGTGTTTTGTACTGCAAGCAGCACCGGTTGTGGCGGGAAGGACGATGCAGCAGTGCGGCAGCACCTTAAGACAGAGCATTCAGGACCCAGCCAGCCAGACAGCAGGCAGCAACACTGCACAGCAGCACAGCGACAGTCTGTTGGTGATGTACACAGTACGTTCGCCTGGCAGAGGCGCGACACTACACCCTGCCGCACTCAACTTGGTACCTGTGCTCACTGTGCTCGCGATCGCATCTTGACTTCGTGCACACGCGCAAGCGCCTGGCCTTTACGTCACTGCAACGCACCTCGTCTCATCACCTGCAAGTGTTGATGCCTGGGTACCGCAGCAAAGCAAATGAAGCCGGGTAGCTCAGTATCATTGTTGCACTGATTTGGGACGTCCTGTCGACGGCTTCCTGCACAATGTCAGATACCTTTGCTGCGAACAGCCTTGCCGGGTGTCTGTGCCGGCAGCTGCAAGCAAGATCTTACTTGCTTGCACAGCTTGTCCTGCAGCTCTAGAGCGGCAGGACGCTTGTCCTGCCGCTCTAGAGCGGCAGGACGCAACACAGCTTATGTGCTGATCCGGCTGAGACCTCCAAGTGCATAATGCACTTGTCAGCGTGGCGAGATACCAGATTCTATGGTAATGAAAACGTAGATTTTGTGTGGTGGAGAAGAGGGGCTGGGGGTGCCACGCCCACAGCCTGAGTGTGTGAAGACCGAGCGCACGCAGTCTTCATCGCGCACAGCGCCCCGGTCGGAACCGTTTCGAAATAATTGGTGCGGTCCACATTGCAGGGCGAAAGGAAAGCTGGGAGGAGGGCGCGCTTCAGGCGGGGCGTGCGGCGGCAGTCATGGAGGACGGGCTTGCCGCTGCGGTCGGTAAAGCGGACCGCGATGACCGGACGCGTGACGCCGTCGGCAACGAGGCGCGACTTTTCGCGGATCAACGTCGCGCGCATCGGGGTGATCGAATAGTGAACGGTGCGTTCGCAGCGTGATTGGCGAGGTTGACACCGAATTTCGGGACATCGCGGATTTCTGCAAGGCGATTGGGTGCCACAAGCAGGCCGCGCACTAGAAATCGAAGGCAGTTCCCAATTACGATTGAGCTCCGCTGCGCCTTTTATCGCGCCGAGCGGGGAAGCAAGGGGCCGATCCCGCAATTCGATGATGCGGATACCCTTGAGCGGTCCGGCCATGGCAGTCTTCTCCCTGATTGTCAGATCGCCTTGCCGCGGCCGCGAAGCCCCGGCAAGGTCAAAGCGGAACGTGGCAAAGCATGCCACGGCGTGCAGTATGCGTGTCACAAACGCCCGCGTCGGACGCCGTAACGCTGGATTCGCGAGAAGGGATGCCGTCGCGCGCAGCTCGGCGACGCGCACCTGGCTGCACTCATGCCGCTGCTGACGGACGCGACTGCGGTCAAAACCCGAGCAACAGCCGCCTGCTGAAGGTCCCCATGATCCCCTTGCGTAATGTGTGCCACCCCATCCATGCAAGAGCTGCTGTCGTCACAGCCCTGTAGCTGCCGTTAGTCGAGTGTATCCGCAAATTCGTTCTCAGCCACTGGCGCCACTGTGACTAACTTGCCGCAGCAGCTCGCGTGTTCACACGGTGCGCGAAATCGGACAGGTTCGTCCAGCACGCAGCTGGCAGTGTTTGCAAACGGGAGCGGGCGTGCGGGTGCGAGTGTAAGTGGCGCGCTGGCGGCAGGGTGCATTAATTGCCATGCTTTGTCTAGTTCGCGTGCGCCCGTGCCCCGGCCCCGCCCGGCCCCCCGGCCGCTCCTGGTCTCATGCCGGCGGGTTCAGGGCGACGCGCTCGTCGCGGTGCGGACGGTCGGCGAGCGGTAGACAAAACGGCACTAGAAATTGTTATTCAAGATGCGACAGCATCATAAACCATCTTTGAGCAATGAAGAGCCGATAGTCAGCAAAAACGTTTTTACGCACTTGCAATGTGCACATGCACAGGACGGCCAAAGCTTAGAAGCTGACCAGCAGACCTAGATGGTCGACAAATGCGGCACATGCTTCGGAGCTTTGTGAAGGCGAAGCAGTACAATTACAGGCAAGGTGAGCTTATGGACACTGTAAAGCTTAGCCTTGTTCTCAGTCATTTGATCTACATTCGTCAACTCGACTGCTCTCATCCGACCGAGGCGCGCTTGGCGCCCGCATTATAGGTCGAGCGGAAACGCGAAGGAGAACGTGGTCTTGCTCCCCACGGTGCGTGTCTTGACCTGCGCTTGCCAACGTGCTGCAAGGGGCGTGATCCAGGGCTTGGCTCCGCAGACTCGCTCTCCTATGGCGTGCACCCTCCTGCATTTCACTTGTATCTTACAAGTTGTCGCACGCGCGACGCGATGTGCTGGTGCCGCCAGCTGTGGAGTCCGCCGTGCCGGCCGTCAGATGGCGCTCAGCTGGCGGCGAGCTCGCAGCCACGAAAGCAGCCATGTCAAACAGATACAAGAAGCTGCTGCTTTGTGCTGTGTCGTCTTTCCATCGACTGCAGGGTATCAAGTCGAGCCAACTGCACGGGACAGCATGCAGCAGCTGCGCGCCCCCATGCAGCTTGGCGCTGCTCGCGCGCGCCCGGCGCGTCCCGCCCCGCCGCGTGGCCCCCTGCGTGTGCGCGTTTGCGGCCGCGGTGGAGACAGACATTAGAGCGCTGACCGACCCGTCCTTCGACATCGCATGTCTTCGGGGAGGAGGTGTCATAACAACCTGTGCCGGCGGTTCCGGGTTCATCTCGCATGAGTCGGCAATGCCAGGGGTTCGCCACATCTTTAGCGTTCACTGAACAGACCAGTTGCCCACGCTTGCGCTCTGTGCTTTCCTGCCCGCACCCACAGGCAAGTACGTGATGCAGACGTACGCCCCGGCTGCGTGTGCGTCCGGTTCGCGGCGAGGGCGCCTATCTATGGCGCGGGCGAGCAAGGATACCTGGACTTGGCCGCGGGTGGGCGCAGCGCTGAGGAGGGCAGGGGGTCGATTACGGGGGTTGGAGGCCTGCTGCTTGGCTGGTGGGCTGCTGCCGCCGCTGCTGTTACTGCTGCAATTGCGGCTGTCGACAGAAGTGCGCACGCTGCACGGGCAAGCGGCCAGCTCGGAGCTGTAGACCTGGCGCGATCAGGGCAGCGCACGCAGCTGTGCAAGCGGAGTGGCGCACTTGCTACTGTATTGCGCTGTGCGATTGGTGCAAGGCACTGGACGCCCACTGGTCCACTCTCAGCCCCACCCTGCCCAGGCGAGCTACCCTGCGTCTGCCTGGCAGACTGGTCGCACTCCTGGTTACCTCCGATGGGCCTATGTTTTTTGTGAGCTGTGGTCTGGCAGCCCGTTCATCGAGGAAGACAACGACCGAACACCCCATGTTGCTGCAGGCATCGCCGTGAACGCGCTCGGCCATGGTGACGCACGCTGGTACTAGGCACTGTCGCGCCAGGCCGACATCTTGTCTCCACAAGCCAGATATTCAATCCTAAACAAGATTAGTCTACTATAGGGGGCTGGGTGCAGGATGACTACATGGGGGACAGCGATTCGAGCGAGCGGGCGCGTTGATAGCCCATGATCCCGTCTTCCTTTTCATAGCTCGCGCCACCCAACCACTCCCTTCGGTCGGCTGCCAGACTTTGTGCTGCTCTCGCTGTTTCGCGCGTGCTCCATCTTGCGGCTGAGCCCTTGACAGACCCGCCGACGCCACCCCCCCCCTTCACCAGGTTGAGCTTGGCCAGCTCGGTGAGCAGGTCCATCGCGCAGACAGGGCTGATTCTTGGTGCAACAGTGGCACTGAGGCCAACGAGGCCGCCATCAAGTTTGCACGCAAGTACGCCCGCGTCAGCTGGCATGCCCTTACGACCCCCACCCATCAGCGCCCCACGAGATCGTGACGGTTACCAGCTGCTTTCTGGGCGCACCATTGTGAGGGGGAAAGAGGAGACAATCACAGATAGAGGAGGGATGGACGTGGAGAGGCTGCCGTTATCGCGCCGTTAAGGCAAAGCCTTGCCCGCAGGCAGGAGGTCCGGGGAAGAGGCGTCGGCTATTTTTTTTACTTGCTATACCAGTTGTATTTCGCTGTATAGCGACAGAGGGCCGCCCTGCTGCTCAATGTATTGACGTACCTCATATAGGTCCTTCCACACTCCCCAATCTCCTGCTAATCAGGATTCCTCTAAGCCTCCCTCTATTTCATCCTGAAATTATTTGCTTCTCTCTTAACGAGCTTGATATTTGTTATCTTGTATGCTTTGCTCTTTTCCAGGTCGATTGATACCCAGTACAACAACCTGGATTGCGGCGGCCGCCATCAAGGAGGGCGGCACCGCCGCAGTGTTCGTGGAGCCTTTCAGGTGTTTTTGGAGCAGGCGTGGGGTTTCTATGCCGGATATGCTCGGTCAGACAAGAGCGGCATCAAGGCTGGCCGTTGGTTCTGCAGGTGGGTTCCGCGCCGCCGGTGCTTCAAGCATGCCAAGCCGGGCGACCTCGACGCCGTCAAGCCCAGTCGGCCCCGAAAATTGCGCCGCCTTCACTGCCGAGCCGGTGCAGGGCGCGGGCGGTGTGATTGTCCCGCCCAAGGGCTATTGGCCGAAGGTCGAGGCCGTTGCGCGCAAATATGGCCTGCTGCTCGTCGCCGACGAAGTGATCTGCGGCTTCGGGCGCACCGGCAAGATGTGGGGGCATGAAACGATGGGCTTCACGCCCGACCTGATGCCGATGGCGAAGGGGCTGTCGTCGGGCTACCCATCTGGCCCGGTGCTGCGAGCCATGCGTCGCGGCTCATGACCGGCGGGGGTTTGTCCAGCTTCACCTACTCGGGCTACCCGGTCGGCAGCCGGCGGTCGCGCTCAGAGTCGCGCTCAAGAATATCGAGATCATCGCAGGACAGCGGCTGAGTCCATCGTGAGCAGGTGTGCGTATGCTGGCATTTCCTAATCATGCGATACCAGGTTGCGTGCACTCACCACCCATGCCAACTACCGTCATTTCGCCGGACAAACCTTCTCGACATCGCTGACGCGCCCGTCGGCGTTGATCCAGAAGCCGACATCGGCCCACTTGCCGACACTGTTAAGCGCCGTCAGTCGTTGCAGGGTATTCGCCTGGGGTTGGTTGTTACCAAAATCTTCAGTCATATCGATCCGCTTGATCGGCTCGCTGAACAGGAGCAGCGGCCGGTCGGCGCCACCGCGGGCAACAAAGTCCTGCAAGATCGCCTCGGTCGATGGGCCTGCTTGTGGGCGTGCAGCTGGACGTGATGGCCGGCAAGGTCGTGGAGGCAGCCCGCGCCGAGGGCCTGCTCATCATCACGGCCGGCAAGGGCGACGTGGTGCGGCTGGTGCCCCCGCTGGTCATCAGCGACGAGGAGATTGACCACTGCTGCCGCGTGCTGGCGGGTGTGCTGGCCAGGCTCGACTCCCTGTGAAGTGGGTGCCCCTCTGTAGGGGCTCCTTGAGACAGGTGTGGCCAGCCACTGAAAGTCGCGGCCGCCAGCTTAAGCAGGAGGAGCTGGGCCACTGAGAATATGCCTGCCGCCATGCGTTGAAGAGTCAAGCACGGCACGAGTTTGGTTGCCTTTGCATGGGGTTGCTGTGGCTTATTGTCTTGCACCACGCTAGGACTTTGGTTGAGCGGTATGTTTGAGCGCGCATACATAGCACTTGGAGGATACAGTGTCTCAACCCTGCCAGTCAGCACACATGCGCTGTGATTCTTGAAAGTCGTTCTACTGATCATGGCTTTGGAAATGTGGATCGAAGACGCGCTTGTTTGAGTGCGTGGCCAGCTTGCTGGGTACTTGCATACCTTGAACTTGCCAGCTGTTCAAGTGATACATGCACTTCTTGGTCCACTTCCTGAAGGTTTTGCGCACACACAGTAATGTCTCTCACACACGTGAGCACAAAGCGACAACTAGTAGTGGAAATCCTTTCCAAGGAATTTTGTCATGAAACCTGAACTTAATGCGGCATTGCAGCGATTCGCAAGGCAAGAAATGCAACGTGCAACAGAACAGTTGGCACGCCAGGGTGAACACATATGCATTTGCTCAGAACAGCAGTATGCAAACCTCCTGCAAAATCTGCATACTCCTTCAGGGTTGCTGCCCGTTGGCACTCAAGACGCCAAGTGGCAATGAAAGCCGTGTCCTGCACGATAGGTACTATGTGAGCTTCACGATGCATGATGCTACAAAGTTCTGGCGCAGCTCTGCACCGGGAGAAAACCAAATGGGCCTGAGATGAGACGCTGCCAGGCCGTGTGTCCCGGGGCGCTACGCTGACTCAGGTCAAAAACGCCGGGCACATGAGCTATAATGATGCCGAGATCCGCCGCGATTTCTGCGCCATCGCCAACCCCGAGCGGCTTCGACGTTGCCGGTGTGACTCAAAGACTCCAGGAATGTGGCTCTGTGACTCAGCGTTGGGCGCAGCCTGGCCAATCGGGGACGGCGTTCGATGATGGTGCCCGAAACCGGCGATGATCAGTTTGGCACGATCAATCGCGTCGCGTACGGCGGCAATCGATAGCGATGCCTTGTGGCTGGCCGCACTGTCCCAGACCTCGGTGATCCAAATGCCCTCCGCGGTCGTGGCGGGATCTGGCGGGCAGCTCTGCCATGTGGCGCGCGAGCGCCCAGTCGCGATGGCGAGAGCCAGTCCGTCGCCTGCAACTTCGCCTTCAGATCGGCGAGCACGAAGCGGCTGTTCTGGAAATCGAGGATCGGCTTGCCGAATGCCTTGCGCTCGCGCGTATATTCGACCGTGTCGTCGAAGGCGCGCTGCGCCGATGCCTGTGCCGACACCGCGATCGACAGGCGTTCCTGCGGCAGTTCGCTCATCAGATAGATAAAGCCCTGCACCCTTGATGCAGACTGTTGCGTCTTCAAAGTTGATGGCATTCGGCCGCAGCAACCAAATACAAAGCGCCGACGGCCCAGGCCGGGAGCGAACTAGCCATGTCGAGCTACACAACAGCGCCGCAAGGCCCCGCATCACTGGGCAGGGAGCATAGTGCCGAACCACCGCTGCTGCTGGTGGTGGTGCCGCTACTGCTGCTGCTGCCGCCGCCGCCGCTGCTGCCGCCGCTGCTACCGCCGCTGCTGTTGCTGCTGCCACCAGCGCCACTGCTACTTGCACTATTGCTGCTCGAGTCTGTCGCTGGAGTGATGCCGTCGGCTGCATCGTGCAAAAGTCTCCTCTTCCTGAGGCAGATATTCGGCATTTGCAAGCGGCCAAGGAAGGAGCAGGGATTCTGGATTTGATGATCTCGTCCTTGCGACCGACAAAATAGAGGAAGCCGTCAATCGGTGCGGAAGATTCGCCGCGTGAACAGCAGCTTGTCCCACATGGCGCACTGCAGCAGCAGCGCGTAGCGGTTGCAGCGCTCACCCGTCAGGCCAACAGCGTCACAGTGCAGGCCGCAACACCACAGTTCCTCCAAGCTGCTCCTCCATGCTTCGCCGCGTGCCCACCAGCGGCGTGCTGGCCACCACCTCTCTCAGAGCACCCGGCGAACGATTGATGGGCGACGAGGTCGAGCCGCGGCGCGATTTCATCCAGACCAACGCACTGTCGGTGGCGAATCTCGACGTGTGATTTCGCCGATCGTTCCACCGGAACGGCGCCGAAATGCACGTCCGGACGCAAAATCATGTCCGTTTAACGCGCGACGGCTTGCTCCGGCGCGCCGCCGCTGCTCTTGGCGCCTCCTCTGACAAGGGGATGATGTCATGCGGGCCTGTCGCTAGTTGCTGATACCGCTTCTGCTGCCGTTTGCGAGCGGCGGCTCACCTTTGGCTTCTGCCTTGTGTGCCGCTCCGTCTGCGAAGAAGCAGCTTGCGCAAGGGCGCCGCTGTAGGTGCGCGTAGTCCGTGCTGCCGTTGAAGCTCCAGCGCTGTCAACAGTCAGGATATTGGCAACTATTCCCAAGAAGCGCGCATCCTGCGCCTGCCGCAAAACTTGCGAGCAAAACAGCAAACGCGAGCTCCGAGCCTGTTGCAAATGCTCACTTTTCTTTTCACGTCTATGCAGCGTTAAACCTTTGTGAAATCATATGATCAAATTCACTGCATATTCGAACATCTCCGTGCAGTAGCTCAACTTGCGTCAGCTGGGGCATGTAGCATGTTACCCATTAATCGCAGAGGATTTGATTTCAATCTGATAACCCTTCGAAATCAATGAGTTTTGTATAAAATTTCAAACGTTTCTCATTGCCCCGGGGATCCTTCGGGAGCTGTCGTGCTGATCTTACTGCTTTGCGGTCAACAACAGGTCTAATGATACATAATGTGCGTTTATGTGCTTGTGGACGGCCAGCTGACTCAGTTTGTTCAATATGACATTGTTTAACCCGCGCCCAGCTGCCATCTACAGCTTCTGCTTGAGTTGTGCAGTAGATGATGCTGTGTGCAGGGTGTGAAAGATCAGTGTATGCAGAGAAACAAACTCAAAAGGATCACGAGGCCGTCGGAGGAATTAACCCGGACGGACGACGTTGGCAGCTCTCTCAGGCCGACGCCATCGCAGGCATTGAGAATGGAAAGTCGGTGTTCTGATACGCAAATTTCCCTCGGGAGATCAAAGATCCCGAGGATTGCCAGAGGGAAATGCTTATGGAAAGACAGACTGATAGAGACGTACCCTTTGTAGCAGTAAAGGGAATCACAGTGTTGCAGTTGCCATGGTATGCCCTTTTATCAGCTTCCGGCCCGCGTCAGACTTGTTTTTGCGACGACCAGCTAATAGACTTGCAACCAGTATTGGTCGCCGTCGTGTCCGCGTGCAAGGCCAGCGCCGGTTTGCCTTCATTACGTTACATTTGATACTGGAATTTGTAGGGGATTGAAGTCTTGCGCATATTGTAAATATTGAAGGTTGCGCACAGGTAAGAGCATTTCAAGTTGCTGTAACAATTGTACCTGTCCTGTACTATTTTATATCGGAATTATCGCGAAACAGGTCGAGGGAAGACGCCCCGATACTACAAACCACATCTGAACCTAGTTATATATTGCACATGATGCCGGCATGGCATTATACACAGCTCAAGCACATTATTCACCAATTAAAATTACCATTATGAAATCAGTTTTAGTAGCAACACTATTGGCCCTGGTACCTGCACTTACTTATGCCCAATACATACCTGTAGCCCACCCGGAAACTATTTATGCCGTGCTTAATGACGCGCTTTTGATTCATCGAGGGTGCGCCGATACACGCGGCGAAGTGCTGTGAATGAAAAACGCGGCGCCTTCGACCTCGAAGACAGCACACTCTTTAGCACCTGCGTCTATGGTTACTCTGCGCCAGTCTCAACGACGACTTCGACAGGATCGCACGATGCTCGCGGCGAAGGCCGGGCAGGTGTTGCGCGGACCGGACATCGTGGTCGCCTTGCAGAGGCCGGCCGCTTGGCACGCATATGACGCTGTTGCTGCTGCGTGGGCGCAGCGTGCAGCCACAGCGGCAGCAGCAGCGGCAGCAGCGGCAGCGCGAGCAGCAGCGGCAGCACGAGCGGCAGGGACAGCCTCAGCGGCAGCGGCAGCCTCAGCGGCAGCAGCAGCCTAGCGGCAGCGGCAGCGGCGGCAACAGCATCGACAGTGGCTCGCTTCCCGGCACGGCATCGTGGTCCGTGCAAAGCGTAGGGCCTTTGCCGGTTCGTTCCCGCTTGTCTCCGTCACGGATCTGGAACGAGCCTTCGACATATCCGAAGCCAGCGGGCGGGGTATCGACGATGTTGGCATTGACCAGGTTCTGCGCGCTGATCAAAAAGTACCGCAATCGTTCTTCATTAAAAAATGGAGAGAATGCCATCACGCAGGAAGAGAGGGATCTGAAGCGTCGGTGCGCTCGTTCGCGGTCAGTGGATGCCATGAGTGCCGCCAAGCAGCCGCTGCCGAGGCACGAGCTGTTCGCCGCTGCCAGTTGAGGAGGGCGCGGCCGTGGAGGCATCCGGTCTACCCGGCGCCTGAAGCAAGTCATCGATTCAGAAGCACCGGGGCTGGGTCAGGCCGCGGCCTGGGGCGGCGAGTGGTGAGTCCTACGTCGACATCAGACCGCAACAAAGGACTGGCTCAATCCATCCGGGAAGGGGTGAAGCAACTGGTGGAAACCCACGGCACGGCCATTGTGCTGGAAGATGATCTGATTACCTCTGGCGGCTGAGCTGAGCTACATGAATAAAGCGCTGCGGCACTACCAACTACGCAAGTCCGCTTTGTTTCGACGAGATGTATCATGTATGGTTGTGCGTTCCATGTTCATTGTCAGCCCTTCCAGCTGTCAAGCACAGGGCACCACCAGCAGCCAGCTTTTGGAGCGACCGCAGCGGCCGTCCAGCAGCAGTAGCATCAGCCAGGTGACAGGCTTGGCAGGTACAGGTACACCAGCCCGATCAGCATGAACACCGAGCCGAGGAAGGTGTACAGGAAGAACTTGATCGATGCGTACACGCGACGCGGGCCGCCCCAGACGCCGATGATGATGAACATCGGGATCAGCAGCCTTCGAACAGCACGTACGCGCGTCACGGCCTCGAACACACTCGGCTCCGGCACCAGCATCGCCGCGTAGTACGCATCCTATAGCTTGCAATGCGCAGGCATTGTCGATTCTCCGAGTCACTGCGACATCATAAGATAGGCAAAGCCGCCAGACTGCAGGCTGATCAAACCGCACCACGCTCACGATGCACGCCACCATCTGCTGCTGGCGCTCTATGTGCAAGTGCAATGTGGATGCCTAACCCGACGATTAATGTACCGGCATCTGGTAATGCTACCCTGGCTGTTCCTACCGGTACGGCCGGTACTTTCGCCTATGTTGTTCAGAGTGTGGCTTTTCAATCGGTACCGGTCTGTAATAATACCATGTCCGGTACCGCTACTGTCGTGGTCAATGCTTTGCCGAATGGCCTGCAATCACGCCGACCGTGATGCCAATTACCACAACCCATATCCTGACCCATACAACCTTGTACTTTCACCATCGGGAGCGATTTAACGGTTACTGCAGCTACACAGTGCTAACAGTAGAGAGATTCAGATCTTCGGTAGTTCAGAATCATGGAAACATTTGAAAGACATTATAATATGCAATCTGTCTACAATCGTACGGAAATCCGTGCTTCGCTATGTCACGGCCGCCCTGCTCTTTACGGTATCGCAGCTGGAAGCGTTCCACACTCACTCATTGGGACGAGGCCCGCGTGCCTGCACACGGTTTGCTGTACATTGTTCACAGCATCAGTTCGGGGTATCGACCGGTTTTGCAGCTCAGCTGGGGACCAGCTGTGACGGAGGCCAATTGTCAGCCGCGTGCGTGCCACACGGGCAGCAACACCGTCTGGCAGCGCACGCCGCACGAGTGAGCGCAATGTCTGCCAGCGGTAAAGGGCGCGCGATGGGGACGGAACGATCACCGATAGTCGTCGAAGGCCGCTGGCTGGAGGATCGAAGCCGACAAGGCGCGGATGATCGTCGACGCGGCGGACTATTATGCGCTGCTCGAACGGCTGATGGCCGATGCGAAACAGCGCATCCTGCTCATCGGCTGGGATTTCGATCCGCGTATCGCACTGAAGCCCGACAAGAATGGCAAGGGCGAGCCGCTCGGCGACTATCTGCTGCGCCTCGCGCATGAAAAGCCCGATCGCGACATCGACATTTTGCGCTGGAATTTCGGCGGGCTCTCACTCAATTCGCAGGCGCTGATAGAGCCAACCGATGAGTCCTACGAAGTGCAGCGCCGCACTGCAGAGCGCGCGCTCCCCGCCATTGTGGAGGTGCGCCGCCGCTGCTGCCTCACGCGCACCGCATTTGCGCCCCACAAGCTCCCTGGGCCCCGCCTCCATCATGCAGTCCCTCAACAACGCGGGCCTAACAGGGCAAGGTACCGTCGCCCTCGGCCCCGGAGCAAGTCATAGCAGCGTGTCACTGATGATATGCCGTCCTCCCGGCACCTGAGTGCCCTGGTGCCGTGCCACCACACTCGATCGTTTGCCACCCAGTACCGCCGCCCGCAGCTGGTGAAAGCGATTCCCAGGCCGTGGCTGTGGCGGCTGCCATGTGCCTGGCAGCCCTGAGTGATCACGCGGGCGCGTGTCAAGGACCGCCTGGAGGCGGGCCACTTTGCGGCCACCCCCGAGAAGGTACGCTCAACCCGGTGCTGGAAGCGGCCGGGGAGCTGGAGGGCCGTTCAGGTGCCGAGGATCGACCAGGACGTTGGGAAGTGCGCGAGTTTTAACGTAGAAGGGCTCAGCTACGGCAGAGTACGAGCTGGGTAATTTGAGGCAACCAGCAGATGGGTGACGGCACGGAGGCCGCGGCGAGCTCGATATGGCCCATGCGCTCGCGGCAACCTTGGTCACCGTGACTTGCGCTGCACTCTCAGCTCTCGCAGACGATGCCCTTGTATTTCATGCGCTTATACTTGCCGCACAGGCATTCATAATCCTTGATCGGACC
>NNCB01000005.1:0-47175 GCA_002317545.1 Scenedesmus quadricauda | reverse complement strand
GGGCCTTGAGGCGGTACTGTTCCTAAACCCAGCCCCTCCTTCCCCGCAACAGGTACTCGATACGACGCTGGCGCTGTTACCCTATCGACCGATGGCCAGAACATTGCACGGCGGCTCGCACCCTATTGGTCAGCGATTGAGCGCGCTGCGGGTCAACTCGATGCAGAACTACCTTTCCTCTTTCGGCGTTGCTTGACGCGACCATAGCGGCGCTCCGCGACCAACGGCTTTATCGAGCTCGACAAGACAGAACATGCAAGGAGCAATGATCGGCAGGGCAACAATGCTGCTGGTAGCTGGAACAGGCCAGGAGTGCAGCAGCAGAGCCGCGATTGGCCTAATGTCTTGATCGCTGCCAGTACCTCGTGCGGTCCGCGGCATCCTGAAGAAGGATGCTGCTTTTGTCCACACGCTCAATCAAGACTGCGTAGTGCTGCCGTGCGGGCACCCCAATGCAACTGCGGATCTCCGCCCGGCTCCTGCAGCAACGATAAACGCTCGTATCAGCGGCAAAAAGGTGAGCCCCTGGCGCAGCCACATTATCCACCCCTCAAACTCAGACTCCGCACAATTGTCGCTTCAGGGCGGATGTGTTTATCCCCGTGTTTTCCCGTGGCTACTTCACACAAGAATTATTTTAGAACTTCACCGCGTCTGAGCTCGTGGAGATGCGGATTCAGATCCACTTCACAAACTGGCCGAAACGACAGCAGCAGCGAGGGCTGGCTGGTGTCCGACCGCTTCCACTTCCCGTACGGCAGCACTCCCGTGGACGGTGACATGTTGGCTGCGCGCATGGCGAGACAGGGGAGATTTCCGGCAGGCGGCGCAACGGCTTCCTGGGCATGGGCAACAATGCTATGCACTGCACAGCCAGGTGGGGCCAATAGGCTGATGTTCAAGGGCTTCTGGATCCAAGAGCTGCATGGCGTGAGGGCGCCTGTCTTTGACAACAGAGCGCAAGCAGAGGAATTGCAGCATTTGCGAGCCCCAGTCAAGCAGACTTCAGCTCACCTTGATCTCCCTCACCTCAGCTCAATTGCCCCCTGGTACAACAATGCCGTAAAGCTCGGACGCTCTACCCGTACCTTGAACGAAACCTCCGTTTCGGCCCTTTATCGTCACGAGCTTTCACTTTGAGCGTATAGGTACCTACGGCCGTGGGGTTGCCGCCTAGTTTAGCGCCTCTCCTTTACGCCGCTGCTGGCAGCCCCACACCATACTCGTCGTGCGGTTGGACAGCAGCATTGGGGGCGCCTCCCTTAACCTGGACCTGTGGGTCTGAGGGAAAGTTGCTGGTGGGGTTCGGGGGGGCCCTGGCAGTGTGGGCCCAAGATGGGAGGGCGCATGTGTGCAAGTGCACTTGGTTGCCGATTGACCAATGGGTCCTGTTACCTCCACACGCTGACCCTGAATGCTGTAGTCCGCCTCCTGCCCCCAACCCCCCCCCCCCCCCCCCCCCCCCGCTCCCGGCCAGGCCATATTTGCCAAGGGCTACGGCACCGTGCTGGACAGCGGCACCACGTTCTCCTACCTGCCCACAGCAGCGTTCGCGGCATTCACCGCCGCCCTCGACGCTGCCATCGTTGGCCGCGGGATGCGCAAGGGCAGCGGGCCAGACCCGGCGGTGAGCTGCTGGGGTGGTGGTCTGCGCAGATTGCGTCCGGTACAATTTCGCATGAGGTTGTGGTCGCTTACCCAGCGCAGAGATGTGGGCCATCATCAGTCGCTCCCTTTACGTTTGCTCCCTAGCCTGACGGCTAAGCTCCAACGGTCAGACGTCTGTGCCGTACTCTCATGGGTGCTACAGCGGAGCCCCCGAGAAGTTTGAGGACGCCGCAAGGATGAATCCCACGCTTCCTTGCGCTTTGCCGGTGGCGCCGTGCTATCCCTGCCGTCACTCCGTTACCTCTTTTTGCTGGGCCGCTGGCGTCATGCCCTGCAGGATCGGTTTGCGACCGCCCGGGCCGGGTCGAACCTCGGCATGTCCGTGGCGATGGGCGACTCGTGCTGGTGCGTGGCGAGGGTGTGCTGGAACAGTGGGTGGGCGCGTGGGTGGCTGGTTGCCGAAGTCGGCACTACGGCACGGCTGCTGGTGGGCCAGGGCGAAGGGTGGGGCGTAGAAGGGTAGGAGAGCCACGAGCATCCACCGGAGCACAGCAACTGCACCATGGGCGTCAGTGGGCCTCCATCCTGGCCTACGTTGTGATGCGTCAACCCGCGACGACAGCACTGTATCCCCGCCCCGTGGCCCTCGCCTCACCTCACCCCAGTATGACCTGGAGCGCCAGCGGATCGGCTTTGCAGAGGCCGACTGCCCCAACCTCGGGTCAGCCTTGGCGACAGCAGCGGCTGCAGATCCAGCACATCCTCGGGTTCAGCGGCTCGAAATAGAGGCGGTCGGAGGTGTCAAATCGGTGCTCACCGTTTCCGGGTTGCAGTTGATCATGATCGTTTCATAGCCCGCCTCTTCGAGCGCGAAGCAGGCGTGGCAGCAGCAATAGTCGAACTCGATCCCCTGCCCGATCCGGTTCGGGCCGCCGCCCAGGACCTGTCATCAGCGAGCACCATCAACATCTTGGCGCCGGCAAGGAAGTCCAGCCGCTGCAGCGCGCATCAGCAGCAGCTGCCGCCAAGCCCGGATATCATGCAGCACAGCCCTCCACAGCCAAAGCCTCCGGAATCCCAACCAGCACGGCCTCAACAACAGCAGGAGAAGAGGCGCACTCACCATCACAGCCCTCTGCCGCAATCGGCGGAGGAGAGGCAGCGGCTGGTGGAGCACCAGGTGCACTCTCACCAGGCAACACAGGGTCCGGCGGCAGCAGCGGCGGCGGCGGCGGCGGCGACGGCGGCAGCGGCAGCAGCAGCGGGGAGCGCCAAGGCGGCACATCACGCTCCGCCGACCACGAAGGTGCCGACGCCATCACCGGCGATGGCGACAGCTGCAGCAGCGGCGCGGCAGGCAGCAGCGCCAGCGACGGCTGGCTCGGGGTGATGGCAGCGGGTGTCGGCGTCAGGCAGTGCTGCTCGCAGCCTACGCCCTGTATTCTCGCCGCGATTCCTTAACTGAATGGTGGACACGTTTGGCGGGCTGCCGTGTGCGCGCATCGACGGGCCGCCCCTGCAGCGGCGCTGCGGAGGACGCCGAGGCGGAGATGACGCCGCTGCACTGGGGCTGCGCGGCGAAGACGACGTTGATGGTCATAGCAGGGGCCGGGGCTGCTCAAGCAGCAAAGACGCCGGTGGTGGTCTCGCTATTATTGCGGTGGCGGCGGCTCTGCGTGAGCCGCCAACCGATTGTTCATACCCAGCCACTTTGAAAATCTTGCATTTTTGTAGTACCAGCGAATTAGGGTCCTTGAGCAATTGTATCGTTAGTGGCCACCGTAAAAATGTGTTCCTTAAAATTTTGTTTTACCTGTTCTACGCTGCCATCCAGTAATTTTTTACCCAGGTTCACCAAAATGATCTGGTCGCCATATCTGCTTTTGACTTCAGGCGTGGCGCGAGTGCTGGGCTGTGTATTGCAGCGAACTCAGTCGTGACTTATGTTTGCCTTGCTGCATGGAAAACCTGCCTTTAGACAAATGCGAGCCTGCGCTTCGCAAGTCATGCAAATAATACAGGCTGGGTTGATCGCTTGGAGGGCACCGCACTGCCACTTGTGCCAAGACCTGCTTGTCACTTGCAGTGGCATGCAGTACTCGTACACCGGGTTCACAAGACTTTTCACATGACAAAGAAAGCCATTTTTGACGCAATTCTTTTACTTCTATTTCTTTGAGTACCTGCTGGTATGCTGACGAGTCCGCGGAACAGGAACCAGCCCGGCTCGGGGATCGCGCTATAGGCGTAGCGATAGGGCTTGCCCGCATAGCGGTGGTTGAACATGCCGAATTCGAGGTCCCGGTCGTCGAGCCGCTCTTCGGTCGTCTCGCCGGTCTTGAGGTTGAAGCGCCAGCGATGGAGGCGCGGCTTGAGCAGACCCTGATCGAGATAGGCCATCATCCCGCTCGAGCCCCTCCGGCGCGTTACAATGCGTGTAGGCATGTACCTTGTGGCTGGCTGGCTCCTGATGATTGCCCTGGGAGGTGCCGCAAGCACGCCAACCACGCCGATGTGCCGCCCATACTATGGATCAATCATCCATCGGCCAGGCAGTGGTGGTGTGCAGAGCCAGCGGCGCTGGTTTCGGCGTGCTCTCCCACTTCCTTGCTTCAGCTGCAGCTCCGCCCTGTCCGACCCCCTCGCTGCTCACATACGACCATACATCCGAGCAAGGTCTCAGGGCAGAGCTGCCATCGCCTGAATACGCCTGGGCAGCCGGGCGCGCCATTCCGGGTGCTGGCAATGCACATGCGCTCATGTACGTAAGGCTCCAGCACACATGTGAATGTTTGCCTGGAATGCTGCAGCTCCCAATCACGCACCTTGATATTGGCGACTCAGCTTGGCGGCACGCTCGAGCATCCATGGCCACGCAGCCCCGTCCAGACGCTGCCAGTGATCTGGGTAGTGTACAGTTGTCCTTCACGCATTCTTGATCTTGAACCTAATCTTCGCCAACCATTGCAATGCCAGCTGCTGTCAGCGAGACAGTCTGTTCTGCCGGCCCAAGATGATGTTTGCCCGTCCTTCGTCGGTGCAAAAAAGCGCCAACTGGCTTCCTCCAGCAGGGGTGGAGTCTGGTGGAATGGGTGTGCTCGGAGTTTTCCTGTCTGAGATCCTGGGCTACGGCGATTACGTTTTCGTGGTCGAGAGTGATCCAACCCTGGTCAACAAGGTGGGGCCGAGTGCGCGCGCGTCGGGGGTAAGTCTGACAACGGGGCAAGACCATGCGTCCATGCACACGGCTGATTCGATTGGACCTTCTGCATGCAGCTGCCTTGTGTACGTGCAATTCCAAAACGTCCACTGAGTGACCCCACATCCCAAACTCCCCATCCTCTGGTCTGCGTGGTGGCCCCCCCCCCCCCCCCTCTGCCCCCTCTGCACCGTGTGTTTTTTTGTTACACGGCTGCTTTGTGCAGGAGGAGGGGCGCAGCGGTAGCAACGAGCAGCATGCAGCACAATCCCGGAGCGAGCTGGCATGTAATGCCGGACATGTACCTGTGTGTTTTGGCGAGCCGTTTTCACGCGTACCTGTTGGTGCGGGCCAGCTCCTGTCGAGGCATGCCCTCACCGACTCGCCTGCCCACCCCACCCTGCTGCTCGAACAGCCCTTCGACATCGAAGGCACGCAGATCAAGACCTCGGGTTCGATCGGGGTGGCGCCACAGCCCCAACAGCGGCTCAGTACGTCCTGCAGCCCTACAGCGTTTTCGGGGCGCTGCCAAATTTGGCTCCACCCAGCGTACACCGCCCGCCGTTCCGCTGGGCCGGGCCAAGACCTACCTCCAAGTCCAGCTTTTTGGCCTCCCGGAGCGCAAACGCAATGGCCCGCAGCGACGAGTCGCTCATGAAGGCGGGCCGGCCGGAATGAGCGTTGACTCCGACATGTGACTCGT
Source organism: Scenedesmus quadricauda (assembly GCA_002317545.1). Classification (NCBI taxonomy): domain Eukaryota; kingdom Viridiplantae; phylum Chlorophyta; class Chlorophyceae; order Sphaeropleales; family Scenedesmaceae; genus Scenedesmus; species Scenedesmus quadricauda. The sequence goes on along the minus strand of NNCB01000005.1, from coordinate 41,665 downwards.
CCCTGTGCACCTTGCGCCAGGCCATTTTACCTCTGTTGAGCTAGGCTGGTAGTCAGCAGGTTGTGGGTGTCAGGGTTGGCTGCACCCCCACATTAGCAAGAAAATTGTATTCCTTCAGGCTGCCTTCGAGTGCAGCAATGTCTTTTTCAATCTTTAACCGCTCTGTTCTAAATTCCTGAATATCTTTACCTGTATCTGCTTTAACCTTTTCTTCCTTTTTTTCCCTGCTTGCCGGCTTGCATCAGCGGCTCACCCCCCCCCTGCCTCTGCCCCTCACACTCTGCCCACCACAGGGATCGACCCCGGCGCGACGCCGTCCGATGCAGCCGCGAACTACATGCGCCTGGCCTTCTTCGCACCTGCCCCATCGACCTCGCCAACGGTGTAGGCGGCTGCGTGGCCGTTCAGGCCGACCAATCCGAGCAAGAAACGGACTTTTTATTGACGCTAGGCCCAGCCACGACTGTAAAGGCATGTTGCTTCTGTGCTGCCTGACAATCACCCCCATCTACAAAGAAGCTTTGTTCCAGGCCTGCCTGTGCATCACTTTTTTTGCCCATGCCCAGGAAACAATGTTGGCGCCGCCTTTGCCGGACTTTAATGTAGTCACCAAAGAGGGCTTCAACATCATCACCTTTTACAATTCCTACGAGAACGGTGTAAAAGTAATTACCGTTCAGCGTTCGGCAGACAGCAATGTTAACTTCACGACAATCGGTACCGTAGCTTCCACCAAAAAGAGTAAGCTGTATTATGGACTCATGGGTAGAGCGGCAAATCCATTCACCCATCTATGCAGCTGTGATAGTAAGCTAACTGTCAAGCAGCATCTGCATCACCTGCGCCGTCATGGGCTCATGGCAGAGGCCGGTATCAAGGTGGGATGCCCGGTAGCCGGCACATGCTGTTTTATCATTTGTTATGTCAAATGCGGGTGCTGTATTTACTGTTGCCGTTACAGGTACACGGGGAGACGAGCACACGCCCATTCCTACAAATGTTGTATTTAATCTTTTCGTACTGGTAGTCGCAGAGGGGTTGGTGGCTACATAAGCATCCGGATTAGCAGTAGCGTGAGTTGGGATGTCTCAGCTCAGACAGACTCGGCTGGGGCCGAAAAGTGCAGTGATGAAGGCGAAGTCCACGAACATAGCCGTCCTGTGACCGTCTGGATGGACCGATCGGCGCCGCGCACGCCATCGCGCGAATCGATGCGTGCGTCGGATGCGCGCCCAGGGCGCCAAGTTCCATGCCAACGGCCGGGCATACGAGGAGGGCAAGAAGTCAAAGTCAGCTTGAGATGTTCAAGGAGGGGCTTCGATAGAGGAATAGTATTGGCTGCCCTGTGTGCAGTCGACCATGCTCGGAGGCGATGAGCCGCATCGACCATCACCGCCGCTCTCTGCGTGCCTCGGCTGGCGTTGCCAGCGCGGCGAGCGATACGGTGGCGTAAACGGCAGGCAGCATTCGGGCATGCGTGATCATCGCGTTCCTCCCCTCCTCGCCGCCAGCGTACACGGGCCTCTGGTGCCGCAAGCCTGAGTGGACCACCCATGTCGTGCTGCCCCGGGAGCCAGGCCGCGTCGACCCCGACCATTCGAGGACGCCAGATGCTGAGCCGCTGCGTGCTGCTGCAGTGCACCAGCGAGGTGGAGGCGGCCCTGACGCATGATCTGGGGGCCCTGTGGCTGACGCTAACGCCACTGGTCGGTGACGCGATTGGGCACAGGCATGGAGGCCGCCGCAGCGCGGATTGTGGCTGACCTTCTGCCACAAATCCATAGGGGTGAGCACCATCATATCTTGTAGCCGCGGACACCCCTGCGTGTTCGACAGGTGCCGCGACCGAGGAGCAGCTGAAGCGCATGCGCTGGAACCTGCCGCAGCTCCAACTGTGGCAGGACGGCGCCGCAAGTCGCTGTCAGGGATACACCTCGAAGACAAGGGCCGCGCGCGCACCACCATCAGGCGCCTGGTCAGTGACGACTGGCCTAGAGTGACACAGCGGGTTCACGAAAGTGCGCACTCGGCCCAGTGGTTGAGACGACTTGCGAGTAACGTGCGGGTGACGCACGACACTGTCCCAGGCGCGAAACACGTGCACGCCCGCGTCTGGCCCTGCAAGTGACCTGCCGTGTGCGTCTCTGATCACACCCTCCCCCCTCGGTGCGTGGATGCAGGCCCAGCGGCTACTGCGCCAGCTGCCGGCCGGCATGCTGCCCCCTGCACAGGCCAAGAAGGTCGCGAAGGACGTGAAGAAGGCCGTGAAGAAGGCGAGGCAGAGGAAGGCGGCCGCCAAGAAGAGAGCCGGCCAAGAAGGTAGCCAAGAAGGCGTCCTGGCCACGAGGCTTCTCTAAAGGCGCGCAAGACGCAACAAGAAGGCGGCCAAGAAGAGGGCGGCAGAAGAGCCGCCAAGGCGGCAAAAAAGCGTTCACAAGCTATCGGATTATGAATCTTCCCGCTAAGGAGCGCGCCGTTCCGAGACGGAGCGAGCGCACGAGCGGCGAAGCGTGAGCGGGATGCACGCGTCAAGCAGCGTGCGACCAAGCGGGCCGCGATGACCGCACAAGCCTGCAGGCCTGTTACAACAGACGGCCTTGATTTAGCCGGAAAATTATTTTCGCATTTCGATGACCTGTTGTCGGCCCTGGTCTCGACGACGATCTATAATGGGCTTCTGCCCGAGCAGCCTAGGCCTCAGTTTGCCGCTGCACGAGCAGGGCGAGGAGTGCTGGAAGAACTGCGGGATGTTGATGAGCGATCTCATCGAACTTGGTTATGCCAGATATTGGGATGAACTCCCTGATGGCGCCGAAACTTATATCTGGACTGATTGGATGTGCTCTTCGATGCTCGCCAACTATGCGAGTGGATGGAAGCCGGTCTCGTTCGACACGCCCACTTCGGCGTTCCACCCATAGTAGGGCTAGCAGGTTTTGCGAGCACAGACCGCCATAGAGTGCATGCTGAGACCTAATGTTATCCGATGCTAATTTAAAGGTTCCTGGCGCAGCTAATATGCTCCAACGGATTGGGCGAGACCGGTGCTGATCACAGTATGCTCCTCCGCGTGCTTCACTGAGCTCAACGCACATTTTGATCCCTCGATCAACATGACTTGGTACATGCAAGGATTTGATCCCATTTAATCTTCTACATTCTACGGCTGATCACGTTGGCAACGGCATGAGGTTGGTTTTTTCACCGCCGAGGTTGTAGTATTCGCTAAACGCGATCTGCTCGCGGAAGTTGCTTCGCGCGAGGTAGGTGAAGAAGTGCTGAAGTGCCTCCGGGTAGTCGGAGAAGTCGCGGCCCTCGTCGCACAGCTTGGCCAGGACCATTTCGATCATGAAGGACTTGAAGCGGAACCCTTCGTTCTCTGCCTTCATGCGCCTTGCCCAGAACTTGACGAGGCGAACGACCTGGGCGAAATGCTTTTCCTGGCGCTGTTTGCGGGTCTTGGCAAAGTCCAGGTGCAGCGGGATGCTCGTGCGCAGGAAGGAGCCGTCGTCCTGGCTGACCAGGTTGCCGTACCACTGCGGGTCGCCCGAGTAGAGGATCGGCACCACGTCCACGTCGAGGCCCAGACGGGCCGAGACGGTGACGGCTTTGAGGAGCAGGTCTGGGGCTTGACCTGGGGAACCTAAGCGCAGCCTTGCAGCGCGTCTTGACCAGTTTGCCTGAGCCAGCCGCCGGGGCGGGTTTCGATCTCGATCTTGATATCGGGCGTCTTGGCTTCGAATGCCTTTCGCCCATTCCTCGCCCACGCGCCTGCCCCGCCGAATTGCGAACCAGGATGCGCTGCGGGCTACTACGCCGCACTGCAGAACGACAGCTTGGGTCCTGAAGAAGGCAACCGGAACCACGATGGCATCCGCAGGCCCTATCGACGACGGCGCCGACATCGCCGCGAGTGCCTTGCAACAGCATCCCCGACGGACCCATGGCCACTGCGAGTGCAAGGCCGGCACTGCGTGCTGCTGGGCGGCCAGACCGCACGCTGCATCCAGCGCACGCCTGGCAGCGACACCGACGCGCCCAACCGCGCCTTGCTGCAAGCGGTGCTCCGTTGGGAAGATCCGCAACGCCGCCCATATACTGCGGTGAGCCGCCAGAGCGACACAAGGTACCGAGATGTTGGTTCGATGATAGGGCGCGCGGGGGTGCTCTGACAGCGTAGTCGACATGGCATTTCGGCTACCACTTGGTGACGTCACCAGCGCACGTCCGAGTTGCCCAGTTTGGTTTTGGTTTGGCCTTCAAACTGCGGCTCGGCTACCTTCACCGAAATCACGCACGCCATCCCTTGCGGCAACATCGACGCCTGCTGCTGACGCCACCTCTCTCCCCTCCCCCAGTCAACCTGTCCGAGGCGTTCAGTGGCGTGGCCGACGTCATCACCGGTGCGCAGGCTAAGGCCGCCGAGGTCGTTGCCGGGGCTGGGGCCGCCACTCAGAAGAGCGTGGCGGATGCCAGGGCGGCCGCCCAGGACGCGCTCGACGGCCTGGCGGAGCGCCTGGACGCTTCCGGCCTGCCCGAGGGCGCGCAGAGGGGCATCGCCACCGTGGCGGAGCACCTGAAGCCGGCGATCGCACAGCTCAGCGCTCACGCGCAGGGCGCGCTCAACATCGTGACGGCGACCCTCAAGATGCCACGGGCCTTGACCTGCCCAGTGCGTTTGACGACCTTGACATCCAGGACCGCCTCACCAGCCTGGGCAACAGCGCGCTGGCCCAGGTCAACTCCACCCTGCAGACCGCCATCAAGGCGGCGCCCGCCGCTCTCAAGACTGTCGTGGCCGCGCCCGTCACCGCCAACGCTGCTGCCCGCGCCGACGCCAGGCTGTCCCCTCGCCGTCGTGCCCGACGTCCACGCGCCCATCTGGCGGCCAACGCGGCCCTCAACGCACCGGGCGTCCCTGGCCACGTGATTGCCCGCGCCGCCGGCCGCAGAGTCGTTCGGGGCTTTCCCTCTAATTCACAGCCTGTGGATAAGATTCATCCCTTGTGGATAAGCGGTGGAGCGGAATCGGCACGCCCGGGGATGAATCCTGCCTGCCGAAATCATCCCTGCGCTTATGCAAACCACTTATCCACAGGCGGTCGTTCGTCCTTCCAGGCTTGATCCGGCTCGATCGCGCACGCCACCTTCGTGGCGCCATGGTGGCGCCTCACCTTACGCAGCCCGTCGAGAAGATCAAGGCCAAGATGCAAGGAGGGCGTGAGAACTAGCCCTCCATGAGCGACTACTTGGGAGAGCTGCTCTCGGTCGGCCACATCCTCAACATGCTGGAGGCTTTCGGCTGGGCTTGGCAGGGCTGGGCAATCCTAGCTCGGGTCTTGAGGGCGAAGGGTGGATTGCTTGCGCCTTTTTCAAGACCAAGCTGCAGGTGATCCGACCAATCCCAGCCCTTCTTGAAAGGTCATGTGTGTTTTTGGGTTTGTAGCTGTAGCCTGGTGGTTGCATCGACGCGGCGATGAGCCTGATACGTGCCAAGCCCCAAATCCATCCGCGTTTGGACTGCTATATACTACCGCGCCTTGCTGCTCGCGCAGCAAATAATGCTTGCAGCGCGGCGGCTATGCCCCGCCTGTCGGGCAATCCCGACCTGCGACGATCTAACGGCCCAGGACACGATGGTCAAGGCTGCTGCGCAATGTGTGCGGCGAGGACAGCCGATCAGGAGGCCTGGACCATTGCCCGCATCATGCCGGGGCATAGCACCCCCTGCTCTCGATGCGCCAGCGCATGGGGTCGACGGGGCAGGACCAGGATGAGCAGGGGGACCAGGACAGCGCGGCCCCCAAGGTGCGCCCTGCCGGCCAGGCCCACGTGCCAGGTCCCACATCACGACGAGTCGAGGACTAGGACTAGGCGACAGCACGCACCCCGCGGTTTGCGATCGCGGTGAGCGCGATGCGGAACCCGGCGTCGATCAGGCGCGCGTTATTCTCGCTGCGTTCGAGATAGCGCGCCATCCAGAAGAGGCTGCCTGCGGTCTTGCCCAGCATCAGTCTTCCAATACCCAGGTATCTTTGGTGCCGCCGCCCTGACTGCTGTTCACCACCAGCGACCCCCGCGTCATCGCATTTGCAGGCTCCTGTCCCATATGCAATGCTTTTATGACTGTGAGGGTGAGCATGGAAAGCTTGTGCGCCTGATATCAACATTAAGCCGTTCATGCGCGCCCATGCCATTCGCCCCAGTATAAATGTCCGCTGATATCATGCGCGCCCAGCATCGTGCCCAGTACCCGTTGTGGATTGGGCCTTGTATGCCGACGCCTGCCATCTTTAATAATACAGGAGTTTGCGATCCGTACTACACCTCCTGTTGCGATCATTTTTTTATCTGTTTCTTCCAGGAAGGGCTTTCAGGAAGCCATGCTAGCAAACAATAAGGCGTCAGCACTAATCCACCAATCCTGAGCAGAATCGCAAAGAAGAAGCACCAGCTGAGGCCATAGTGGTTACATAGAGTTGCGAGATGGGTTTGGGTTAAAAAAGCGACGGCTGCATTTGGTGAAGGTCAACAACGCCAACGTGGTGTTGGCGGACGTGGCGGCACGAATCGGGCTACGCTGATCGATGAAGTGCTACTACCACGCCATGGAACATGTACCGGACCGCTGCATTCACAGCACGCATACCCTACCCCGTCGAGCATAGCGACGATTCCAGCGTGCTGCCGCCCGAAACCATCTCCGCGATGCCGCAGGCCTGGCGCCAGAGGTGCAGCGCACTCGCGACAGCAGCGGAACGGTGTCGGGTACCAGCGGCGCCGACCTGAAAAAGCGCATGCGCACCGGCACCGTCGCTCCACCACAGCCGCCGCTGCCGCGCGCCAGACCGACAGCAGCAGGCGCCAGCCCAGCAGCTCGGCGCGATAAGGGCGTAGCGCGCAGCCCAGTGGCGGGCCATGACGCGGCGCCAGAGGTAGAAGGTGAGTGACGGTTGTCCGCCAGCAGGTAGGGGTGCGCCAGCGTGCCCCGGCGAACGGCGAGCGCCGCAGCGGCCACTGCAACGAGCGTTCCCGCTGCCTCAAGCACTGGCCGCCGCCGCACGGCCGCCAGCAGCGCAGGTGCACCGCCGCCAGCGGCCGGCGCCAGCAGCAGCGGGCCGGCAGCGGCGAGGGCAACAGACCGAAGTACAGGTGCTGCGCCAAGTGCTGCCGGCGCATGCGCCTCCTGGCGCCCACTGTGACGCCACCATCTCCACATCCTCGCGCGGCTCAACCTGCCGGATGATGCGGCAGGAGCATGCCGCATACTGGACCTGCTGCCGGAAACGCCATGTGCGTGGCAGTGCGGCCGAGAGCTCCTCTATCAAGGACAAATCCTGTGGTGTCGCGTCCGCTGCACCTCCGCCAATGGCTTCGCCGCCGTAGTATCCCTCCTTGGCGGCAGTCTGTCCGCCCTGCTGCTGCTGCTGCTGCTGCTGCTGTGCACCCCCCTGCCCCTGCCCATCCCCCTCCAGAAGGTCTTCAAGCACAGCACCCCCAATCATAGCGTCACCCACACATCGTGGGTCGCCCATGCCCACTGCGCTGTGCAGCCACGCACCGCCGCGCACCATGCACGCGCAGCAGCAGGAGCCGCGCAGCAGCAGTGCGGCCTTGACGCCAGTCTGTGATGGTCGGCACCGAATGCTGTGCGTGGGATGCAGCGACACCACCAGTGCGAGCACCTGCGCGCTCCGCCGCATGGCCACCTCGCCAGCGTTGCGGCAGTTGCGCCCCCCTCTGCTGCTGCTGCTGTTGCTGCTGCTGCTGCTGCTGCTGGTGGTGGGCGGCGTGCTGCTGGCAGTTGTGCTGCAGGACGCCGTGCGCACCTCGTCCTGCAGCGATGCCGCCGTCGATCGACAGCAGTGCGTTCTTTTCGCGTCGGTGGAAGCTCGGCCACGGCTTGCGCCGCATCGCGGCAGGCGAGCGCGAGGTCGCGAATGGTCTGGGTCATGGGCTCACCGTCATGTCAGGGCCAGGTCGTCGCGGTGGATGACGTTGGCTGCATACCTCAGTGCTGTATGTGGTTGCGAGCAATTGTTGGGAGGGGGCCTTTGAGCCAATCCGCTGCCAAGGCGGCAGTTGCATGGCATTCGGGCATACGCGCATGCGTACACACGCATATCAATACAGCAGAAGTCTTGCGAGTGAAACTCAAAGCATTGCTCCAACGGGACGCACCATCTTGTGCCCGCCCAGCGCTGCCAGCCCGCGCGCCAGCCACGCTCGGAGGGCCAGAGGCGTACTTCAGCCCCGGGAAGGTACTTTTCCAGCAGGGTAAGTACCCCCGGCGTGTGGCCAATGTCACCGATGTTGACCGTCTGCCAGGCAGCGCAGGATGATCACGGGCTTTATCGGCACAGCCGGCTTGTTGAGGCCAGTTGTCAGGCGCCACACGGCTCCAACTGCAGAGGCCAATTTCGACGGCATAAAAACCAGACGGTGCTTTCCTCGCTTCGAGCTGCGCAGTGCCACCAGAGTGTCTAGGGCGCAAGCTGTGCAACGGCGACCACAGCCAGCAGCAGCGACAGCACCGTGACACGCCAAGCAGCTGACATCCAGGCGATCGGATGGGTTCCTGCCTCCAGTTTTGTTTCGTTCATTTCTTCTGCTTCCTAAGAAAGATTATCACAGTACAACTATCAAGTGATCTAAAGGCAGCACTTCGCGTAAACATGGCGCACACATACGCCAAATAAATCATACACGCGAACGTCGGTGCTTGAAAGACGTAGCGTATGATGCGTTCTGGCTGCGTTGCATTTCGGCTTTTGGATGCTCGTGCACTTGCTTGCTGTAGGACTCGCCGTCCGTGCAGTTGTCCACATTGTCTTGCAATAGGTTGTTCATCTTACGTGGTACAATTGATTCTAAGGCCGGGCAGCAGCGGCACGATGTTCACCTCATGTCCACGGTGGCTCGTGCGGCGTTGATCACAGGTGCGAACGTCTGGCCGTTATTTTCTTTTTGAAGCGGATAAAGGCTTCCATCCGGTGCTTTTGCGCCGGTGCACGTTCACCTCGAGCATTGCTTCGGCCTCATTCTGCTCAGCCGCGCCTTCTCGCCCGTTGTCGGCTCGGAAAGCGGCATGGTGCTGCTGCCCGAAGCGAGCATCCGCAAGAAAGGCCGACTCGGCCCGGGTCAGATGATCGCGGTCGATCTCGACGACGGCACGCTCTACGAAGATCTCGCGATCAAGGACAAGATTGCCGACGCCGCCGACTATGCCTCGCGCGTCAAGGGCTTCCGCACGATGGCCGACCTGCGGGGTCGGTCGAACCAGCACATCTACGCTCAGGTGCGGCGGCAGCATCGGCGCACACGCTCCATCCACCAAACTGGATTCCGCCACGCTCAGGTAATGAGATTGAAACCGGGTTAAGCCGCTTTGCGATGCCAGCATAGGATAGCTGCAAACCAGCATCCGTTCACCATGGAAGCCATGCCGCCGATCGCTGCACGGCTGCGTCCGCTTGCTACTGGTGTGCATGTGTGGCATGGGCACGGGGAGTGCCCAACTGGCACCTGCTACCGCACAATTCGCACATATTGCCACAGGTGATTGACGGCACCCGCAGCATCATTCTGGCGGCGGCGTCCACCCTCACCCCGGACGTCAATGCGGCAGTGGAGGGGAACGGCGGCACCGGGTGCGTGGACCTGCGGGCGTCAGGGCGTCTGCCTCTGTAGCGTAGAGGCCGCGATCGGCGATCATTTCTAGACTGCACATCCCTGGCATTCGTTTGTGGTCTTTCTCGCGACAGATGCTCGCTGGTGCATGCTGACCGCTGGTGTCATGGCGGAGCCTGTGCAGCAACGGAGCAGCGTGCCGGCTCTGGTTTCGCTGTGCTCTGCATGCGCCTGCACCCCTCCACTCGACTATCGCAAGGCGTCGCATGCCTGCTCGACAGTCGGCAGCGGAGGCGGTGGGCAAGAAGATGGCTGATCTGGCGCAGGCAGCTGGCATCAGCAAGGTCCCGTTTGCCGCGGCGGCTTTGCCTACCACGGCCGCATCCGGCCCTCGCAGACGGCGCCCGCGGCGCCGGCCTCCAGTTCTGATACCGAGCTTTATATCCTGAAGCCTACGAAGACGGATGCGAGTGTTTGTTACAAAAAACTATAAAACGCCATCGACTACAAGGATGGAGCCGCGAGGGATGGGGCCAGTGGAACCCCACGGCCGTCTACAACGCTGCTACGAAGGCGCGAAGCCGGCGCTGGCGGGGTTTGATTGACGAGCATTGGGGTGGGGATGCCTTGCAAGTTGCATGGCTGCAATGTGTAACAATGTCGCAGCCTGCCGCAATGTGCGCAAAGATGACACCCGGCAGGACTCTCAACGCGCATACACACATAAAACCAAGCAGAACGCATTGTACCGGAGCACCCGTGGACAGATAACTCCAACTGACACTTCAAGCAGTCCCTGTTATAGACCACATACCGGTACCCCCTGCAAGCTGACCTGCCTTATGCCTAGCACCGCAGCCCTGACTCGTATGTGCTCTGCAGACCGTCGGCCGTGCAAGATGCATCGACGAGTTGCTCGCCCGACCCGGCGCAGCACGAGGCCGCCGACAAGCGCGCGCGATCCGTGACTTGAATGCTGACAATGGGCCGCGCCAATGTGCGATCGCGCGCATGCGGCTGTGCCGACTGGGGCTGCTGAAGCGCGAGACGCGGCCCGTGATCACGGCGAGTGCGGGCGAGCCCGGCAGTCGGGCAGGAGGCGAGGCGGTGTCTGATCGCTAGATGCTGCAGGGGTGGGCATGTTGACATCACAGCTTGCCACGTTATTTTGTGACACAGCGGGTCCAGCTTGCTGGTTGCCCGTGAGGACGCCAGGCGTGCAAACAGCGCGGTCACGCGACAGGCTCACGCGCCCGTGCTGGTAAGAGACGCGTTGCGGGTTGGGCGAGCAGCGCCCGCCCGTGCCGTTGATGTAGGCTTTGGTAAACACTATTGACGGTCGTGTAGCGGTAAAAACCCGAGCCCGACGCCAGTACCTTCAGGCCGGGCAGGATACGGTACTCCAGGTTCAGTCCGCCGCTGTAGCGCTGCTCTATGTCAGCAGTGACCACGCAACAAGACAGGGCCCCGGCTTGCCAACCATGCAGACGCGCTCTGGTATTTGATCACGTCGATGAGGTGGGGTGACACCCAGCCATCCTCGACCTGGATGCCGAAGCTGTTCAAGATCATCGAAACTTGCGTGTCCATCTGGCCAGGCAGGACGTGTGTGCGCCCTTGTCGCCGAGCGGCGCCAGAGCGGCCTCGGTGCGGTTGGCAACGCATTGCCAGCTCCCTCGGGCCAGATTCGGTCTCAACGTCTGCAAATACAAGGACACGCGCGGTGCGCAGCCCGTCCTTTGTGGGTGTGAGGAGCGGGTCGTAACAAGCGCAGGGTTGCCTGCGTCGAGAGGCCCAGTCAAGTGCACAAGCCACAAAGGTGCTGGCTCGCTCGGTTGCAAAACGCCCCCGGTCGCCGCGCCAGAGGGCTAGCAGTACCCAGTTCGGCAAGGCGATCGACGGGGCTGGTTCGAAATCTTCGAGAAGCCGATCTTCCACTATCTCAACTGGCTGTTCGGATGATCGGCAATTTCGGCGTGGCGCTCTGCGCTGGCGCGACCGTCCGCCTCTGGCCCGAGCTGCGCAGGAAGCCCAGCCATGAGGCCCACGCCCGGTGGTGCGCCACGACTCAAGGCGATCCGGGAGGCATAACGGAGGTACTGGGCGGCTACCTGGCAAGACCGACACGAAACGGTCGTCGGCGCAGTCGTCCAATTTTCCCGACGACCGCCTAGGAATCAACGCCGGCCGAAGGAGCACGGGCAAGCCCCACCGCCAGGGCTATGCCATCCGGGCCTGGCAGTGGCTGCGTTGCAGACCTGAGGGCGCCAGGAGCCGGCATCGAGGTCGTGAAGGGCGAGGGCGGCCCAGCAGCACGGCACGGGCACGGCGACACCACCAGGGCACGTCGTGCGCGTCAGGGTTTGGCTCGGCTACGCGCAGCTGGCCGTGGTTGCGCCAAGATCGCGGGGACGGCGGTGTGGCGATGGCCGGCGAGCACTGTGTTGAGGGGGGTGAGCCTGAAGAGGTGTTGGGCCGCACGCGCACACTGGGCGATACGCACGGCACGGCACAGTCGATGGCGGATGTCACAATATCTGCCTTCTACTAAACAGGATATGCGCACATGTATTCACGCCACCACCGGTAGGTGATGTGCAAAGGTGAGTGTCTCGTTGGCCGGCATCACCTTGAGGCTGTGGCCATCAAACACCCCCAGCTGTGCTCGGGGCCCGCGACTGCAGGCGGTTGATGGGACGGGAGCGCATGCTTCAACCGCGTTTCGGTAGGTCGAGTTGGGCACAATACGGCCTTAGCTACTCCACAATTTGCTTCTATTACTTCAAAAGAATCCGTTATTCTTTTTTTTCAAACAGCGCTGTCAATTGCGGACATATTTTATCAGGACGCGTCATGGGCCTCCTTGGCATTACCCGACAGCAGATTTGCTGGCCGCCTAAGGCCGCAAAATTACAGGGCTCAACACCTGTGACGATGCAAGCCCAAGCACCAAGGGCTTTGGCAGCCACCGCAGCATATGAAACAGCACCTCCCTGCAGTGAGTGAGCAGCATCATCGCGCACGCTATGCTTCTGCGACTGGACCTGACATGCACTCACCAAACGGTTGCCCCTGCATCTGTAGAACTTGAACGGGCACAGGCGTAGAGCATTCATAGATCGACAGGCACGGCTGCGCTGTCACAGCCGGGCCGCGGTTGCCACATGCTTAGGCAAGGCGAACCCCCGTCCAAGGCCCCAGCCGCGCCGCGGTAACCAGGAGGTCGCAGCGAAGCGCGGAGCATCGCCGTCGAATTGTCACCTGCAAGCAGACCGGGGAGTACGATAACCGGATGACCACCCGCGGGCAGAACCGGGAGCAGGGACGACGCGGCCGTAAAGAGCGCCGGCTGGAGTGGCATCAAGGCATCCAGCGGCGGTCTTATCGGAACGTCACCTGCCAACTCGAGTGCTGCGTCCAGAGATCGTCGAATGCTTTCGCATCGAAGACCTCTGCTTGCGCGCCTATCATCCCTGATGCCTGGACAGAGCGGTGCCGAAGGTACCTGATCTTCGCTAGGACCTTGGTGTTATCAAGAAACCTGCCTGCACTTGTGTAGGCGCCAAATTGGTGCGCTCCAGTAAAGGGACCGGTACACTTGCCTTCCGTACAGCGACCTCCTTCAATTTGGCAGCCTATAAGCTAGCGATCCAAACACATTCATGATATTTGCATGTGGACTTTGCCAGCTGTATGCGCTGCTAGTATAGCATGTGCGTGACCTGTCATCAGTGACTGCTGCCATGTAGGGGTGGGTTCTGGTGTTGTGCACCACCGTCGTCATGGCTTGATAATGCATCCAAGCAGCGCTGAATTTGGCCTGGTGCCCAGCCGCACTTCATCCATCAGCAACGTGCTGTGAGGTGTTGACCAGCCTGGAAATGTCGACTCACGTCTCAAGGGCACGCGGGCATTGCCAACACCTGTCCTGTGCAAGCCAAGGCCCAGGACCCTTGATTTGCGCCAGCCATCATAGCACATGCCCGCACAGACTCACGCCGGACCTGCAGGATGGAAAGCTTACGCAGTGTGACAAAAAGCAGCAGTAAAAAAGAACGACACCTTGCCCCAGAAGTCGTCGAGCTTGAATCCGAACGCCTTCGGGAACCAGTGCGTCATCGCCGCGAACAGGCCGAACACCACGCCGCCGATGATCACGTTGTGGAAGTGCGCCACCAGGAACAGCGAGTTGTGCAGCACGAAGTCCGCCGGCCAGACCGCCAGCAGCACGCCGGTCATGCCGCCCACCACGAAGGTGACCATGAAGCACTGCCCAAGGCAAGCAAGCGGTGGCACGGTGACTCGAGAACGCAGCGCCAGTTGAATCTCCCTGGTCGCGCAGCGTTTGCCGCAGGTCGCCGCTGCTGTCGTCAACCAGCGAAGCGCCGGCCTCGCTGTACGGCACCGCTTTCAAGCAGTGGGCCGAGCCGCGCGCCTCGGCGCGCCAGTGCCCCGAAATCCAGGAGGTAAGACAGGCCGCCGATGCCGGCGCATGACTGCAGTGCGCCCGCGGGCCCATTGCCCCAGCCAAGCGCAAGACCCGTGGCGCAGCCGGCAAGGCCACGCTTCCAGCCGTCCTGAACTTCCGGATGCGCTGCAGTGCAGTGCACCGCATGCGGCGCCGCTCATGACGGCCAATGACTGCGCGAGGCACGCTATCCAGGTGCGATAGCCCTTTGCTGGCGACGGTGGCGGATGACACCGGCACGATCCCAAAGTGGTAGCCCAGCTCGCCCGGAGAAGGCAGCGGTACGCCCCTTGACGGTGCATGGCTGCATCGGATATAGCCGGGCAGGGACGTCCAGGCGTGCTCCGCGACTGTTGCAGTGCGTCGCTGGCACCGCCGGTGAGTGCACCATCGACCGAGCGCGAACATCCGCAGGACCGATAGCGCGGCTCACTATGCGGCGCGAGACAGGTCACGCTGCGCCTGGGCGTCATGGATGTCTTGGATTGGCTGGCCGCTTTCAAGGAACAGTCCCGCGCCGCTGCCAGTAACATACTGCGCTCAACAATTACGCCAAAGCAGAAAAGCGCAGGATGCAAGGATGCGTGTATGATGATCATCTGGGGATGCTGCAAGTTCTGGCAACGGTAAAAACGCGCAAACATGAGTGTTCTAAGGCAATGGACCGGACTTAAGCCTTACGAAAATATTGCCCTGACCAGGCGTTCCGACCCTGCAGCACGTTGATTGCGCGCCGTTCGAAACCCACGAAGACGATGTTGAGAGCTCGTCGAAATACCATTTATTGTACAGGAACTGGTGGAGCAGCTTGAACTGCGCCACGAAGCGCGCGGCACCGTGGTGTTGCTGGATGCGGTTCCCGCGGCGAACAAGACTGGAACGTGGCCGCTCAGGCTGAACGGCGATCCCACACCGCCCGTCGGGGGCATTTGAGGGTAGCATGGACCACGCGAAAGCGAATGAGACGCAGGATCCCGGCGAGACCGACCGGATCATCACGGACGAACTCGAGCGCCTGCTCGATTCCCCGATGTTCACGCGCTCGCCGGTGCTGTCGCGTTTGCTGCAATTCCTCGTCGAGCACCCGCCTGCAATGCGACTGGCTGCTGGTGTCCTCAGGTTGGTCGGCGCAGCACTCGTGTCCATCTTCTTGGCACAGCTGATCCTACCGCCTTGGGCCCGGCGTGCAGTCAGCTTGGCGCTAGGCGCTGGTGAGCCAGCAGGGTGCGGTGCAGCAGGGGAATGGGCGCGCGAGTTGCCGGCCGCCGCATGTGCCCCGCAAACAACATCGCCGCCACCAGCATATAGATCGCGGCGATCGTCTCGAGGAAGCTTTGCGACAGCAGAAACAGAATCATCAGGCAGAGCGCGACGCTCGCCTCCATGACCGACACTTCCTTCCAGAAATTATCTCTGATCGGCCTGCTTGCAGGGATGTTTGGCATGGAGGTATTATGCTCTTGGTCCTCAAGATGGGGCATTCATCCCGGTCGCCTCCAACTGGAAGCGTGTGACGGGCAGTGTGCCGTTTGCACACTGCCTACTGGTGCTGGCGCTGGTTACGGACGCGCTCTTACTGGCGCTGGCCTACATCTTCAGGTGAGCAACCGCCCAGAGGAATGGCGATCGTACAGTTCGCGCTATCGCATTGTGTGACGATCCTCTAGGCCAACGCATGCCGTTGCGGTGCATGTCCGTTTTTGGCGTGTTCCTCACCACGCGGCGGCACGCCCATCCCTCAACCCACATACACGGCACAGACAACTAACCTCTAATTCGCGCTTGATTATGCAAGCAGCATCCCGGTCATGTGGAGCGCCCTTCGCACCTGTGATGTCGGCTGCGCTGGTGCTGTGTTTGGGCTCATGGTGGTCGACAACACAGCGCAAGGCCCGACGGCCAGAGGCCTGCTTGCGCGCGCCGGGGTGCCTGCACCCCGGCATTCTGGGCGCTAATGGCGCTCGCCCAAGTCGTCGTGCCGGGCGGTCTTGGCATCGACCTGGCCGGGCTTTTGGCCGGGCAGGCCTGGGCCGCGTGGCGCTTGATGGATTCGCGCTGTCTGACGCAGCGCTTGCATGGTCGAGGCACACCCGCGACCGGGCTGGCGCGGGCTGGTGGCGCGGTGGCCGTGCAACAGGCATCGATGTATCGAATCCAGCACAGATGCCGCCGCTGGCGCAAGAGCACGGATGTGCCAGAAGCCGCACAGCCTTGTTGCGGCTTCGGTCTTCGGCCCACGGTGATGACCATGTCTTCATGGTCACGCGCCGCGACTTCCTCGACGCTCTTGGAAGCGCGGGCCGTGTGGAAGTGTCGTGCCGTGCCCATTGTGAGGAGCGCATGTGCGCCGGCGACAGACGCCGCGACCGGTGGTTGCGGCGGAAGCCAATGCGCACGCATCGCCGCGGAGGCCGTTCTGGCGCCGCTCTTGCTGCCGGTGGCACGGTGGTCGGCTGCACGAGACAGGCCGGATGGATGATCAGACAGCTTGGAGCGTCCGCCGCTGGTGGGCGGCGATGATGCGGCGGCGCTGGCAACAGGCAGGTAGCACCCGAGACGACGTGCAGCAGGCTGTCGGCTCAACGCCATCGCCTGCACGGCCACGGCAGAGCCGCAACGAACCCTCCTGGCGTGACCAAAGATGACAACACAAATCCACTCCACCGGGATCGCTCGGATCAATGCAGCTGCACTTTACCGTTGACTGTTGTACAAACATAGCGCGGTTGCGCTGATGAAAAAGACGTGCCGCAGGGGGGCAGCAGCTCAATACACCCTACACAGTGGGCGCTTGCCACAGCCCCTCCACTGGAACCTATTCCGTTCTTGATTGTGAGCCACTGCTCGTCTTTTTGCTTCCTCTTTCTGTGCCTTCTGCATACACTGCAAGGGGCATCGCTGCCCCGAACAACAGGCCGGTCACACAAACCCAACATGTTGACCTTGACTTGTCAGCACCGTCTGCTTCCCCACATTTCAGTTGCTTGGTCGTGCCGTGTTACCAACGCTGAGTACATGGAATGCCCATTCATCTGTTCCATCAAGCAATACCAGTGATGGGAACTTCAACATGGCGGTGAGCACGCAAATCGTTCCGTGAACAGGGTGATGACTCTGCCGCATACATGCCTTTATTACGTGGATGACGATTTGACGCCTGTCCGGCAGATTGAGTCTTCATCTGTGATCAAGCAGCGCCTACTGGTGGCGGCCCATCAGAGCATGCGTGCTGCTGTGCCTGTTGCCACAGCGTGAGAGGTATGAACACGCCCTTCTCGCCGCCGGCAGTGCGACCACATTAGCCCTGTAATCGCTACATTGACGTTCTCAGCTTTCAGAATGATTTCGGAACGGCCTGTAGTTTGCTTACATATTTTGCCGGATACGGCGATCGGTGACAAGGCCGCCGGACGCCGGACGTGTGTATGTTGAAGGTAGTATAGATTTATTCACCTCGTCATAGCACAACTCTGAAGCGCAGACACCCGCCAACGAAGCTGGCCGGGTTTTCTTTCGACCACCTGCGCTGGCGAGCATACATAGCTGTTGCAATCCCACTTCTAAAGTTTCACTGACTTTAGTAGTTTTATTTGACTAAATTACCTATGATTCCACACATTTCAAATATCAGCAAATGCTTCCACTATCGGTGAGCCACTTACGCCGGTTTTTGCATTGATCTTATTTATGAAACAGTAAAAAATCTAATTATTGCTAAGCAGTTACTGTGGCCGTGAAGTATCCTTGGCACTGGCACTCTTGACGAACCGCCTACCTGCGGCCATCCTGCCCCGCTGCAACTTCCCAATTTGATCAGGCTTCCAGGCATCATCGAAGAGCTCGGCCAAGCGGTCGAGCCGACGGATGGCGTTGCCGTCCTGCCCTTGCGCAAAGGCCGAAATCGATGGCGCATGCACTGACGAGGCCAGTATGCCAGCCGCTGCCACGCCATCCGGTGACGACGATGGCATCGCCGGGACCCGCGCTGTCGACGGCTTCGTCGGCGGGCGTCGCCGAACTGTCTGCACTTTGTGCATAAGCCGGCGTTGCCAGCATGATCGCCACGGCCGAAACCCCGGCCAGACCCAGATTCCGCCGTGACCGCGATGCGGTCCAATCATCATTTGCATGGCCGAAGTTCTGGAAGGGCAAGACGTCAGAGCCGGACCTGGTGGCCTCGTTTGCGGCCGTTGATGAGGAGGCTGGCGTGCCCAGCAGGCGGCTGGTGTGCAGCTGATCGCGCGGAGCGGCAGGTTCGATGCCAGATAGATTGCAGATGGCTGTTTTATTCGCCCCAACCGGCCCGCTTCAAGAACTGAGTAGAGTAGGGGTGGGCAAGAGCATTTCTCGAACTCGCGAATCGCTTTGATCGCGAGCTGATCCGATTAGATAGTTGATTAGAGGAACGTCTGCTTTCCACCCCATATCGCTCGTTCTCTGCCGACTTCGCAACAATGACGCAAACGACAAGTAGCCGTCTCATTCTTCGTCACCCCGGGCTTGACCCCCTGGGTCCATTCATTCACGCTGCTCGCAAGTTGCATGGTATCCCATCACCCGTGTGATCGGTGGCCCAGGCTGCCGCGCCGCGAAAAACAGAATGCGCCATTTCCGTCCGGAAAGCCCCTAGCCATAGCCCGGTGCGGCAATTAGCCTCGCCCCGCAAAGCCAAAGGGACATCAATACGATAGTGGTCGGAAGTGGACGGCTGGGTGGAGGCAGGTCCTGGTTTTTGCGGCACACAACATTCACGCTGCCGCCACCGACGCCAAAGCCCGAATGAATGTTGTGGTGTCGGGCGTCTTGCTGCAAGGATTTGTTCCCAGAGCGGCACCTGGCAAATCGGTCGCATCTTCGATGAGCGCTTTGCCCTTGAGATCGCCGAGGATACCGGAGCTGGAGGAGGGCTCTCGCCGGCAAGCCCGACTTCTCAGCCATTCTGGACCGCTTCAGGTAGGGGCCAGGCCCTGCTGGGCAAGGATGCGGCGGTGCCCATGATGGTGGGTTGATGGGGTGCGCGGGCAGGGGGCCGCGGCCAAGTCCTTATCGTGTGCGGCCGAGCGAAGTCTCCTGTGAGCGGCCACCGACACCTGCGGCTGGCAGCATCGGCCTCGTGCACACACGCAGCACACGCCCATGCTATGCGCACTTCATGGATGCCTCCTTGCAAATTGAATCATCACTACCCACTATCTCAAATGTGTGTGCACCCCACCCAACCACTAGGTGGGCCCCGTGACCTTTGCCCTGCTGCGTCCACCACCCTGCCTATTGAGTCTGTGGTGGAGAAGCTGCTGCCCTCGTACGCCCAGCTGCTGCGCCAGCTGCAGGCCGTGGGCGTCCCCGAGGTGCAGCTGCACGAGCCGGCGCTCGCCATCGGACGAGGGTGCCGCCGCTCAGCGCGCGGCGCTGGCGGCGTTCGCGCAGCTGGCGGCCGTGGGCCGCCCCATCCACCAGGTGGCTTGATACGACGACCTGGTGTACCTGGATGGCCCAGGGGCGGGAAGAGACGCCCTGCGGCACTGCGGCAGGAGCCAGGGCCGTTGGCCTGCAATCTATTGGTGCCAGGCCCATGGTGCCCACCCCCTCATTAGGTAGGGTAAGATCATCTCTCTGGATCTGATAGGCCGTGCTGTCGAGCACTCAACGCCGCACTCTGGCCCTGAATCCCTATCCGCGCAGGGCGAGGCCTACCCCTGGGTGGCGCAGCTGCCGGTCAGGGCCCTGACCCTGGACTTCTGCGGCGTCCCTGGCGCCACCGCCCCCAACGTCACCCTGGACCTCATCAGGGCCAACGGCTGGCCCGCTGACAAGCGACTGGGTGTCGGCTGCGTTGACGGCCGCTCCGTGTGGGCCGACGACGAGGGTGGGTCTCTACATGCGCACGCGCCTTGCCTTTGGTGGTTTGGCCCTGCGCTGCACCTGCATGACGTTTGAACCAAGCGTAGCTGCTGCATATGGTCGGGTGCGATGTCGCTGCACGAAGCACAACGCATGCTCAAAGGCTTCACCGCGTGCACCCTGTGACGCCCGCGACCATCCCGCCTGTCCACCGATCCGCAGGGGCCTGCACGCCCTGCTGAACGAGCTGCGCACCCTGGGGGCGTCCTCCCTGGCCGTCACCTCCAGCGTGTCACTGCAGCACCGCCCTGGCAGTTACTGTAGACCTGTCTTGCCGACGCCAGAACAGGACACCGTTCTGAAAGTTGTTGTAGCGGCCAGCCTTCCGAGGCGAATCGCGTTCGTCACTGGTGGGAAATCCCAGGGGTCCTGCCGGACCGCCGTAGTCTTTCAGCCAGGCATCGCGGATAGCGCCATGGATTTCCCAAGCGCCTGTTCGGGAGCTCCAGTAGATGCTGGCCCCTTGAAAGCAGCTAAAGCGTCCGATTTCCCGCGCTTGGACAGCACTTTGGACTCGCCGGACAGCGGGTATCCCAGCCAGCTGCCACAGCCTCCGAGCGCCTTATATTTGTCGCGTATTGCGCCGTGGACCTCGATGTGGACGCGCAAATTATGCAAGCTCACCTGTTGGCGCCCCTCTTCACAACAGGATCCCTTCTCACCTGACCACCCCGATCTGCCTGCCCCCATCTTGCTGTGTGCAGTTGGGTCGTTCCCCCAGACGGCCCAGGTGCGTCGCCTGCGCGCCCAGCTCAAGTCCGGCGCCATTGACCGCCCCACCTACGGCGGCTGATCGACCAGCAGATTGCGCTGGCCATCGGCACCGGTGAGCGGCACAGGGCAGGGGCAGGTGGGGGGCACACAGGATGTGGGCACTGCGGCTGTGCGGCCTGTACTGTTGTTGGGAAATCAAGCAGAAGGCGATGCGGATCAGCGTGGCCGTTGCTCCTTTGGGGATGCCGGTCGTGCTGATGACACGCCCCAACATCCCCGGCGAAGCCCCCCGCTGCGCTTCTCATGAGGGTCTGGACATGATGTGCTGGTGCACGGCGAGGCGAGCGCACGGACATGTGCGAGCACTTTGGCGCAAGCGTAGATGGCGGTATCCGCCACGCAAACGGTTCGAGTCTGTGCAGCAACTGGTGCAGATCTGTCCGCCGCCACCATCTCTGAATCACCACGCCCGCACCTATACCCCACGACGTTGCCCTGCAGGGATGCAGCTGTCCGGCATGGTGTTCACGCAGCACGGCTGGGTCCAGTCCTACGGCTCCCGCTACGTGCGGCCCCCCATCATCGCTGGTGACGTGGCCTTTGTGAACGCCATGACAGTCCGCGAGTTCAAGGTCGCGCAGGTGTGTGGGCATGGAGACGGGGGCACGGCGAGTTCGAGCGCAACGACATGGTGCAATATTTCGGCGAACAGCTCGCCGGCTTCGCCTTCACCCGCGCCGGCTGGGTGCAAAGCTATGGCTCGCGCTGTGTCCGCCCGCCGTATCCTCTACGGCGATGTCTCGCGTCCCGCGCCGATGACCGTCGACTGGTGGCGCTATGCACAGGACCAGACCGGGCGCCCGATGAAGGGCATGCTCACCGGCCCCGTCACCATCCTCAACTGGTCCTTCGTCCGCGACGACCAGCCGCGCGAGACGAGCTGCCGCCAGATCGCGCTCGCGATCCGCGACGAGGTGCAGGACCTCGAGGCCGCCGGCGCGGCGATCATCCAGATTGACGAAGCCTGCGATCCTTGCTCCCCCCGAGAATCTCAGCTTCCATCGGCTGCCGTAGCTTTCGCCAGCGTATAGCCTTGGGACGTGTTGATGATCAGCATCCGCCCCCGGCATTCATAGTCATGTTCCTCCCAGCTGGCCCGCCCTGCGTCAGATGTGGCGGCCCCGCAGGACGGGGGCTTGGGCATCGTGCATCGAAGGTCGTCCCGCGACAGACCGGCGCTCGGTGCCGTGGAAGCACGCCAAGTGCTGTTCCATCCCGGCATTGGCTTGCCGAAGGATGCGTCCATGGACAAGTCCATGCATCCCCGCCGTCGTGGGGATGACGAACGGACATTCTTCGCCGGGCAGCGAACTAGCGCCTGCAACCTTCCAGTTTCAATGAGGGTTTGGATTATCAACAGTGACAGGGTGACACGTTCATACAGGTACTATCCCATTCTTTAGCATTATTTGTCTGCTTTTGTAACAGCTCGGTAAAACATCCATCGCCTACACCCCACCTAAACCCCTCACGACGCAGGCTGTGCACTGCAGTGGCCGCGCCGTCCACCCAGGTCGTGACGCACCTGTGCTAGTCCGACTTTGCTTGACGACCAGAATGTCATCATCGACATGGACGGTGCGTGAGTCGGGGGAAAGGGTTGCAGCGGCGGGAAAGGTAATCGATGCAGAGTGGGCATGGGACCGGGCATGAGGCCCTGTACCAGAGATCGGCCCCTTATGTTACTAAGTCTTGAGGTGTCTGGCCTGGTTGGGGCATTTCATTTAGAGCGTGCAGGACTCTGACAGCCCCGCCCGTCTACCCCCCAAGCACCCGAGCCGATGTGCTGACCATCGAGAACTCGCGCAGATGGTGACGCCATGGTGCGCGCCCAGGCGCACGCCGGGTACCCGCAGACCGCGGGCCATGGTGAGAGGTGCTTTACAGCGATGCGGGCTGCGGGTGTCGGAGGCTACGGGTGCCTGCCTTTTGGAATGAGAACGCCCGCTTGTGCACACGACGCAACCTCAAGAGATCCTCAACACTGCCGGGCGGCTTCTCACTGCTCTACCCGACCGCGACCTTCGCCCTTGAGTGGATGGAAGGCAAGCCGTTGCCGGGCGTCGACGCGCTCAAAGCCTGATTTTCCGGCGCATTTGCATCCCGGTGTCGCGGATCGCTATGCGCCCCGCACCATACGTATGCAAACCCACGGGAGACGTTATGACCACCGCCAATGCCGCCATGCTGGAGGATCAATCGGGAGGGCTTCCCAGCTGCACTGACGCAGAAACAGGCGCGTCGACGCCCAAGGCATTGAACACTGCGCCATGGCCGCCAACGCGAATGTCTATGGCGACTTTCGTCCTCGTAATGACAGGTGGACCGTCGCTGCGCAACATGGTGGCCGCCGCCCACGCGCTGCGCGCCGAGGTGGAGGGGCCATCCAAGGGGCCTGGCAAGGGGGTGGCGGCCACCACCGCGGCGCCCGAACGCTCCGCGCCGCTCCGGGCTGCTGTCGCAGGAATGGAGAACAAGCTCCGCTGGGATGTGACGCAATGGGCGGGAAAATGGGAATACAGCTACGGCCTCATGGCGCAGTACGTCAAATACAACAACGACTTTTTTGCCCTCCGAAACCGCCAGGTACTTGGCGAGCAGGGGGAGGTACTTGTACCCGAACAAGCGATCCGTTTTGCGACGGCTATTGATTTCTTACCAATAGTAAATTCTGAGAATGAAAAGTAACTGCGCATTCTCTCGATCCACTTCTCATCCAGCACCAAAGCGCCGAAGGCCAGGAGCGCGCAGGAAATAGCCGCGAAAAAGGCATAAAAAAGTCAGCGTCTTGTAGTCTCCTGCATCTGATTGGTAACTTGCCCGCAACTGCTTCGCTTTCGGCATCTATAAGCCTGCAGCGCAAGGATTAGCTGCTCAGCAGGTCATCATCAGCAAAAGCGGGCATCCTTATTATCAGCACCTCATTCAAGCCTGAAACATGCTTCAAAACATTAAAGATTGTCTGGAACCGTAGGCCACCTGCTGTTTCCTGTTCTTACAGGAAGATTGTTACCAGGCTGAGCAGAGTGCTGGCACCGGCAAGGCCCAGGGCTAAAAAATTATTCTTGATCGACACGACCGAAGTGTAATCATAAACCATTTTTGCAGGCATATCTACTGCCGATGGCCGCGATGTGCTGCACCCGCTGCTGTCAATCCGCCAAACCTGCGTTGAACAACCCGTCCTCGACACATGCTGGGGATCAGTTCAACAACGAGCCTTACACCTCGCCCATTACAGCATGATGGCCGTAGCAGCCGTAATAGCGAATCGCCCTCCACGACGACTTCAACGCCGCCCTTGTCCAGGATTCGCATCAACTCCCGGTAGTCCCTGAGCACCTGGGAGACCGATTTGCGATTGAGGAACACCCGCCCGGCGCGCCCCTCCTCCCCGTAGCGGAGGACCAGATCCAGCGTCGCCTGGCTGATGCCACGCTGCGACATACGCTTTTCAATGTGCTTGGTCCAGCTTGGGCTTGAACACATCGTGGACGCTTCGAGGCGACAAAGCGCCTTGTGAGAGTGGCCGTCGCAGCGCGGTTGGGACGCAGCGGCACGCTGCCAGCCGTGTTGTTGGCGGCAGGGGCGTCCTTTGTGCACCTGCCCCCGCTGTCGACACGGGCAGGGTGCTGGACGTGCTGCTCCGCGATGTGCAGCGCGCAGCCATGGCGACGCAGGACCCGGAGGCTGGCCGGCTGGCCGAGCAGGTCGCCGCGCTGCGGTGGCGCTGCCTGCACGCGCCGGCCGACGACGCCCCGCACGACGACATTCCAGCGGCGCCCGGACCGGCAGCACCGCCGCCGCCTCCGCCGCGGCGCCATTATCGCGCTGCCGCCGCCGCCATTGCTGCCGCCGCAGCACCGATCCAGCGGGAGCCCCCAAGCTTTGGGGAGCAGCTATTCGCCCTGGAGCGTCGCTGGGGCGCCATGATGACGCTGCCGGGCGACGCCGATCGTCGAGCCGGGCATCGGCCGCGGCGAAGCCGGCGTGGGCGAAGGCAATATCACGAAGGTGCTGTTCTGCTCTCCGCATATGAGCGCTGAGCTCACGCCGGTCGCGAGCGGCCGCCTACAGCTGACGAGCCCGTGGCCGACGCCTCTATGGATTTGAGCGGAGGCCGCCGTCGAAGCCGCCGCGCGCGCGGCTGGTGTGCCGGCGGGCGGCGGCGGCGCGAGAGGCGGCGCGCTGGAGACCGCCTCGGGTTTGGGGTCGCGCGGGCGGCGGCGCTGGCGGGCGCCGACTGGCCACACCGTCGCTTGTCAGCTGACCTTGCGCGGGCGGGTGGGCAGACCACCGAATGTGTGCGGCTTGTGTGTGCGAGTGTGGCGTTGTGTGGGTGGTGTGCAGCGCTTGTGTGCTGGGGAGGAGCGAGACAGGTCGCGGGGGTACTCGGAAAGCAACTAGCGTTGCAGGCATCTGGGGCAAGGCAGGCGCGCGTTTGTCGCCTTGCAGTGTTTGGGGACTAGCGCAGGGGTGACAGCCTGCAGTGGTGGCCTTGGCCCGCAGAAGTACCTTCAGCCTCGCCTTCGGCCAGTTCCCAATCCCAGGGACCTTTTCGCTCCGCGATCTCGCATATGAATATCCGCACGAGCCGGTTCCCGAGGGCTGGGATCCGCAAAGCTGGCTCGAACATAGGGTGCTGGATGCCGCCAACAAGCTTCATCCACGGGGACTGCCGCAGCGCTGGCAGGAGGTGCTCGACGAGGAGCTGTCCCTCATCCGCAAATGCAATTTCGCCTGTATTTCCTGACTGTCCACGATTGGCGCGACGTCGCCCGCAGTGGACACGGTGGCCGGGGTGGCGGTTCTGGGTGCTGCGAGCAGCCAAGCCATCGCCTTTTGTCAACAAGCAGGTAGCTCGGGTGCCTACTTCATCAGGGCACTGGGACTGGCTGTGGCATGGCATTGGATCAAGGGCGTGGTGATGCCGGTGGTGTGGAAGCGCAAGCATGGCCAGGGCCGTGTCTTCCACATGACGGCGTTCGGGCTTCAGGCCCCAAGTGCCACAATCCGCACATCCTCACCCCACATCCGCCGCATCTCAGGCGGGCAGCTCCGCGCATGCAGCTCCTCCAGCGACTTCACCGCTGCAGCACACGCCCCACATGCCGAGAGCAGTGCCCAGGCGCGGCTCGACGACGGCAAGGCCATCACAGCCGCGCCCATGTCGAGGCGGCAGCGCCAGCGGGAGCACCGGCGGCTGGCGCAGCAGCAGCGCGCAGAGTGCGGCAGCCATTCCCGACGCCGCCGCTGCCACCGCCGCGCCGCACACTGCTGGCCAGGCGGTGACGATGCAGCAGCAGCAGCAGCAGCGCGCGCGCCGAAGAGGCCGTGCCGGCACGGTGCCAGCGCAGGCGCGGTAGGCGCCACGATGGTCAGCAGCACACTTGGCACGCTGCCACGGCCCTGGCAGGCCAGGCGCCACGCGGATGTTCCGCGTGCCTCCCGGCCCCTGTGCTCAGCAGCGACCCGTGCGGCGTGCAGCCAACGGCGACTTAGTTCAGGTGCTCCTGCAGCAGGGTGCCCCGCAGCAGCTGCCACCCGCCGTGCCAACAGCAGCCAATGCGGCGGGGGCCCAGCTGGAAGCGGCCGCGCGCGCCATCGCTGGCTGGCGGCTGCAAGGCGTGGCCAAGCCGCGCGCACGCGTGGCGCGCGGCGAGCTGCAGCGGCCGCGCGACAGCAGCCGTCGGTGGAGGCTGCTCCGCGCCTTGCGCGTGGCGCGCGCGCGAGGTTTGCGGACCTCTAGGAACCTCGATCTCGGGGTGCGAGATGTCGAGATAGCAGGCGGCCGAACCGCGGCGGAGCGAGCCCTGCGAGATGGCGAGGGTGAGGCTGTCCATCACGCGGACGAAGGGGATGATCTCGCGGTCTGCGTCTTGCCGTCGACCCGACCGGATTGGCGTGGGCTGGCTGCTTTTCCTTCCACGAGACCCCTCTCGATTATGAGATGTATAAGCGCTTTCGATGGCGGTTACCCCATCAACAGGCGGTAGCCGCGCCATTGTGCGCTTTTTCGCCTTGCTTTGCTCAATTTGTTGACTCGACGTGTCATCCTCCGTGTTCCTTCGTTTCGAGCCTGCTACACACATTTTTCACCATGAGCCCTGGTTCAAGCATCGCCATGCGCGCCATCAGTGCACCCTGTACAGTACACAGCAAAGAGGCTGGCCTCTCAACACGATTGCCGACTCACTGCCCTGGCGGTGGTCGATGCTCACTAGACCTGCCGTTAGCTCGTGCTGGATGCACGTCGCCATCAGCGCCGTTGATGCCACTGCCGCCCTTCCCTCCGCCAGACGGTGACCTCGGGGGCTGGGTCACATCGCAGCATATCTGGGTGGCAGCCCCTGTGCAACTGCCGCCCAAGCTGCGTATGGTGCCTGCCCTGATAACCATGCGCGCTATGTGTGGCGGCTTGAGTCGCCTTGCAGCTACGTGGCCCGACACCACCACGCTGCCCGTTGTCTGTGCCCCCAATGCACGTCCCCACGGCGTTCCTGCCGCTGCCCCAGGCTGCCTCTCGCCTGCGTCTCTTTCCACGGTGCCAGCGCCCTGTGTAACAGTCAGCTCTCTGTGTCCAGTATACTGGCTATGTATTTTTCAACCTAGACGTCACATGGACTTTCAAGCAGGGGGCACAGTGCGACAGGGATGATGGGGCGGGCGGGCCTGCGGGGGCCAGACGCCTGGAACTGGCGTGCCGCGGCCCATGCCAAACGCATAGCACGCTGCACGAAATTGCCGGCTCTCAGCTTGCACGCATTCTCTGACTCAAGCGGCGCGCTGAGCCCACACGCCCGGTGGGGTGAGCGGGTACGCGCCGCATCCTCCGCAGCACCGCCCTCGCCAGCACCACCAGCCGCGCCGCCCGCCGGCGCGACCGGTGCTGCCGGCACAGCCGCAGGCTCCAGCGGCGGCGGCGGCGGCTGCGAGGGTGGCGGTGCGGGCTGGCTGCTGCCGTCTCGTGGGACATGCTGCGGGCTGCCGTGCGGCGCGGCGCTGCTGCTGCCGCGCTCGCCGCCACCGTTTGGCGGCGGCTGGCCGATAGGGTGGGTCGGGGCCTTCGCGGCCCTCGCCCTGCCGCCGTGGTGCTCAACCGTCCGGCTGCCCGGCGCGCCCGCGCCCGCCGCCCGGCGACGGCCCGCCGGGCCCGTGCCCGCCGGGGCCGCCGTGAGGGCCGCCGTCGGCGCCCATGGGCATGCCCATGGGCGCCCCTGGCATGCCCATGGGTGCGCCCGGCCCCGGGCCAACCGCGATGAAACCGCCGCGCCTGGGAAGCACGTCGCGCGACCGTGGGGCTGGTCCCGGCGCGACCGGCACAAACGGCATGCCGACTGGCATCTGCAGGAACATGGCGCCGTGCGGACCGCATGGTGCGTATCATGACGAGGCGCTGCTGCCCGGGGCTGATCCGACCATCTGGCCGGGGGCGCCCATGAAGCCGCCGGGGGCCATCATCACGGGCATGGGGGTGAGCATCATGCCGCCAGAAGGGGCGTGCCTTTAGGTAGTCCAGGAACGGGGTTGAGGATAGGAAGTCTTCTGAGCTCATGACCCAGGCCAGCTCCCAGCGAAGGGGAAAAGGCGGTCCGGGTGCGAACAGGTCTGGTCGCGGCCCGGCGTCGCTCCACCCAGCCCAGCCGTGACCTGGCAGCGTCTTTTGGCGCGCCAAACCCATGCTGGCGCTGAGCGCCAGGGTGACCGCGGCTGCGATCCGGATGCCCCGCTACCCTACCGCAGCTCTGCGGGCCACTCCACCATTGGCAAAGGAACTGCCCTCCCTGCTTGCAGGCGGGCCCCCGCCCATGCCGCCGCCATAGCCGCCGTCCCGCTCCCGCTCGCCCCTGCCACCCGGCCCGCCGCCGCCGTTGCTCGCGCCCGCCAGAGTGGCAGTCACCGCCCCCTGGCCAAATGGCATATGCCACAGTCGCTTAACGACCGGAACGGGACGCGATTTAGCGATGGTGCCCATCACCCGTGTGATCGGTGGCCCAGGCTGCCGCGCCGCGAAAAACAGAATGCGCCATTTCCGTCCGGCCCCTAGCCGCTAGCTGCCGGCGCCGCCGCCGCCCAAGGGAGCATCGATAGTGTCGGAAGTGGACGGCCCCGATGTGGCGGGCCGTGGTGGTCCAGGGGGCGGCCCCGGGGGTCGGCGCGCAGCCCACCCTGGTGGAGGCCAGGACCGCCCGGCCCGCCAGGCCCGCCGCGCCGTCATGGCAGCACCCTTGCCCGCACTGCGTCGCCGCAGCCGCCGCCTGGCCAGCGCATGCCGCCCGGCGGCTCGTGGGCCGGCCATGCGCCCGGCGGCAAAGGCCCTCCCGCCGGCCAAGGGCCCGACGGGCGCGGGGCCCATGGGGATGAGCGCGACCGCCGCGGCATCATCGCCAACGGCCCGCCCTGTGGCCCCAGCGCGCCGGCGGCCCCATCGCGCCCGGCGGCGGCTCGCTGCACACCGGGGTGTCCGGGCAGGCCGCCCATGCCGGGCGGGACCATGGCGCCCGGTCCGCCCATGCCGCCGTGCTGCAGGCCTGGCATGGCGCCGGGCGGCGGTGGGACGAGCATCAGATGCGGGGGCCCCTGCAGGGAGCCAACCGCGCCGCCAGGGTGCATCACGCCTGGCGGCCCGCCCATCCCGACGACCGCGCCCGGCGGCGGCGGCGGCGGCGGGCCCGCAGCGCCGCCCATGTGGCCGCCTGCGCCGGGCATCGCGCCGGACGGCGCGCCAAGTCCGGGCGGCGCGCCGATGTTGCCCGCCGGGATGGGAATCGCCGGCTGGCGCACGGCGGGTCGCCGGCGCAAGCCCGCCGACGAGCTGCCCCACGCTGCTGCCGCCGCCGTGGTCTCGGACGTACGGGTGGCGTCTACCGTTGAGGGACAAGGGCTGGCATTGGGGTTGAATTTGAAAGCACGGCTCTTGGCCTTGCCCCCAGCGCCGGCAGCGAACGAAGCGTCGACGTAGCGGCTGGCGCCGCGGAAGCCGACATGCCGTCGTCCTCGACACGCGCCCGCGGCCGACGGCGGCGCGATGCAGGCAGGCTGATGCCGCTTCCGCTGCCGCCGTCGCCGCTGGTGCGGCAGAGAGGCGGGAGTGCGGTCGCGATGCACGCATCTCCTCGGCCGCTCGCTGCTCCACCGGCTCGTCTTGAACTTCCCAACTCGGCCAGCCGTCGTCGGCATCGCGAGGAGCGGGGGTGTCGCGTGATCCGGCCCGCTTTCTTCGGCACGGGCATTCGCGACCTGCAGTTTCAGGGGGGAGCGGGGGGGCAGGGCAGCAGCAGAGGGAGGCCGTGCGGGGTTGAGTTTCGGCAAGGGGAGCTTGTGGGGTTGAGGAGCAAACACGGACCTCGGCACCGACGTGGACCATTGCTGTCCAACCAAACCCCTGCCGCCAGTTCCGCACGCGGGACACCTGCGCTCTGCCGCTCGGGCCCTGTCTTAGCCGTACACAACGGCTCGCCCCACCCCCCATGTGTCTGCTGCTGCTCGCGTCTCCCCTGGTGCCGCCCCCCCTGTCACACACACCTTGGTCACTCCA
This sequence comes from Scenedesmus quadricauda, assembly GCA_002317545.1. Taxonomy (NCBI): domain Eukaryota; kingdom Viridiplantae; phylum Chlorophyta; class Chlorophyceae; order Sphaeropleales; family Scenedesmaceae; genus Scenedesmus; species Scenedesmus quadricauda. Next base: position 11,354 of record NNCB01000005.1, on the reverse strand, counting down.
GGCTCCAGGTTGAGTGCCTTGACCATGGCAGGGTCGCGCACCAGGGGGCTCTCCAGCGGGGACTTGCCAAACGCCTTGGGCGTGCCGTGTGGCTGGAGCGGCCTTCTTGCCCGTCATGCTCATGCGCAGCCGGTTGGCCTCGTTGCGGGCCTCCAGGGGGCCGCTGATGTCGATGGGGCACGACCGCACCGCGGGGCTGCCAGCCGCCGCGGGCGCCCCGCCGGCGGCGCCCAGGAGCGGGGGCGGCGCGGGCACCGGAACGGGCGCCGACGCGGGCGCGCTGCGTGGCGGCGGTGGCGGCGCGCCGGAGACGGCCGCGACACCGGCGCCTGCACGGCCACAGGCTGGGACGCTGCTTGGGCGCGCGATGGCGCCGAAGGAGCACCGGGCGCGTGCTGCAGATGAGCTATGGCCAGGTCGACCGGCTGGCGAAGCTGGTGCCGAACCATCCGACCGATCCCTGGACGCTCGAACGCGCGCTCAATGGCGTGTCGGAGCGTGATGACCGCGTATAACAAGAAGAGGGGCGCCGCCTGTTCGACATGGCGCGGGGTATGTGTGCGATAGGGTGGCAGCCTGGCCGTGCAGCCCCTCGAAGGCAACACCTGCTCAGGCTGCGAGCTCAAGGGTGTGCGCAAGCCACAGCCGGCGCAAGGTTCCAGGCTGTACTGCATTGTGTGAGCAGCGCCCCGCTCTGTGGTGACAACCTCTGCAAATTCATGCTGCCGCGCCCCTCGCCCCGCGCCCTGCCCTGTGCTGCTGCGCACCCCCGAGTCATCCACTCCTGGCCCCTGTCGACTGCCAGGTGCAGGTTGGTTGGTCACCGCGCTCAATCTCAGACGCGATGCGCGCCGCCTCCGCCTCGCTGATGGCGCAGCGGTCGCGGTCCAGGCGCGTCGTGTAGAACTCCTCGTCATGGTCGACACCACACTGTACAGGTCCGGCGGAGTTAGGGCTTGGACGGCGCTGCAAGCCGCCTGATGAGGCGAGCCGACATTGCTGACCTGGGATGAAGTGACCACCATGTTCCACGAGTTCGGCCATGCGCTGCACGGCCTGTTCTCGGATGTGAAGTACCCGTCGTTCTTCAAAGTGCCGATGCCGCGCGACTTCGTCGGCTGCCCGTCAACAGCGTAGTGGATGATGCCGTCGACCCACCCTCTTCCAGAAAGTCCGGACCTCCGTATCAGCGGAAACGCCCGATGGTCCAGCGCAATCCGCGATGTGGGACGGTTTGATGCCAGCAGATAGCGCGCGGACGCTGAACCTAGGCTGAGCGGAACGGGTCAGAACCCCAGATTGCGGAACGCGATGCGGAACGAGAAGCTGTTGCCGCGTTTCGCGTCGCCGGTGTCGGCATTCAGCCCGCCAGCTACACATGCCCTCGAGGCTGCCATGCAGAGCCGCTGTTGCCCTTCCACACCATCGGATCCGCAACTACAGCAGAACAATGCGCGCGGCCCATATCGGCGGGTAGCAATGCGCGGGCAGCCTTTATCTTCCCAGAGGTGTCTCACCCTCCGCGGCCGCGCGAAATGGCCGAGTCTGTCTCAAATCCAACTTCACCACACGCCTCGATGCCGAGGATCGCTCCGGCGCACTCGCACGACCTCGCGACGATCGACGCCAGCACATCCGAATATGACCACCAGTCTCATCCGGACGCTGTGCCGAGCTCCGAGACCATCAGCTGTAAGCGTCGGGTCGCGGACGATCTTGCGTAGCGCGCACCACGTGCCGCGGCCGGCGGACAGCTTCAGCAGTGGCAGATACCCTCGCACGACCACATCGTCAAGAGTCTGCGAGATGGGGGCGCGGGAAGCTCAGAGTGTGGCGCGGCGGAGCGCGGCCCTTCCCAGCAAACCAGGCGGGTCGATCACAAGCCCGATATCCACGAGGTATATTAGGCGACGATGCTGACCTGCACCCAGTTGTGGCCTATGAGCAGCGAGCGCAAAGAACGGAGCCGCCCTAGGCGGTCCACAAGTGGAATATCTTCCGCGCCACTGAGCGACCCCGGCGCCGTTGGTCACCGCAGGCGTTCAAGGGCCTCCATTGCAATATCCTACTCGTGTCCCCGGGCCTAGCTGTTCGAATCCGGGTCCCGGTCATGCTTGTCCACGGCGGCAAAGATGAGATTGTTCCGATAGTTCACTACAACAGGATGAAGAGGGCTCTGGAGGACGTTGGGAATCCACCCGAAGTGACTCTTGTCAAGCCAAACGAAGGTCATGGTTTCTACGACTTGAGTAATCAGGTCGAGTTTTACGACGCCATGGAGGCATTCCTCGACAAGCATATCGGCAGCGAGGCTGCCACCGCCGGAAACTGAGTCCAGAAATGCCCACCTTATTACACTCTTCAATATGCATGTGTACGGTTTGCCGAAAATGTCGCTGCCTGCGGAAGGCGGGCGTTTGGCCCGTCTAACTGGCAGAAATAGGAGATATGTTACAGACACTTATACAAATCGGCAAACAAGTTAGCGAAGGCGCGACGAGTGGGGCGAAGGCCGCGATTGCATATCAGCCAAGCGCACCGATCAAGACGAGAACGGAAAGACCACGCCATCGCAAGATCGGGGCATGGAAGACAGCACAGGTGGACAAGCCGCATACTACCCTGCCTGCTGCAACCGCAACAATAAGTCAGAAAACTGAAACCGCTTCAATACCTTAAAAACAAAATAAAGCACCAATGGAACAATGGTCATTGAATAATGAGCAGCTTCTAATTCAAATATTTTGAGCCTCGGAATCAAGCCATGATTGGGTGTGATTAAAGAGTGGGAAGCAAAACCAACATAAAATTGGTCGTTAGCTGCAGTACAACTGCAAGAAACACCACTACATTGCAGCCCGAAGGCGCACTTGGACAGACCAACATACAGCTCGTTTTGCTCCAGAGCCTCCAGCACCAGCTGAAGGTGTTGCATATGCTCCTCTGGAGAACGCGAGAAGATCAAGATGTCGTCCAGATACACCACACAGAACTTGTCCAGGTATGGCTGGAGAATCTTGTTCATCAGCGCTTGGAAGGTAGCAGGCGCGTTGGTGAGACCAAAGGGCAGCACTTTCCACTCAAAATGGCCATAGCGAGTGCGAAAGGCAGTCTTGGGGATGTGGCAAGTGTCCTCAATGGCTGGAGTACCTGGCCATTGTCTGCATGTTGGCCGCTGTCTGCATGTCCACGTCTTATGAAACCCTCCTGCTTTGGGGATGAAGCCCACCAGTACCGATAGCTGATTCAATATGGGCAGATCTGCAATACAGGTGTCACCTTGTCCTGTTTGAGGTAAAAAAGTTTAGAATAGCTTCCCAACGCTTCAATATAGAGGATGTTTTGTGTGGCGATCTTGGTCAGGAATCCCTGTTCTTTTATGTTTACATACTGTTGTTATCCTTCAAATTCTGTGGATTTTGAAAAATGAGTTTGACCGGCTGTCTCATGGAGCACTAACATCTTGCCTGGTCAGATCTGCCCAAGCTTCCGCTGCGTCAAACTCTAATGCTATAGCACCAACCTTTGGTGGTGCCATGGGGTAGTCCTCGGGAAGAAACAACTCAAGCTTGAAAGCACCGCCTACAACCACAATGGCATGTGCAAAGCCCATCATGAAAGCATATCACATGACGCTGCATGCAACTGGCCACTTCCGCACAGCAGCATCATCTGCCAGCTACCCAGCAGGCCTGCATCGACGAACAAACAATGCCATGGAGCTCCCTTCATCGGGACTTGAGCGGGCCCTGCAATCATCATGTCGACGTGCCGTAGTTGTGCCAGAGGTAGGCCCCGATGCTCACGCGCTCCAAAGCGCGAGGCGGCGCGTCAGCGCGATTCGAGTTCGCTTTTACGCACCAGACTGAACCATGATCGCATGCCTTTCTTGGCAATGACGCCTCGTTGAATCTGCAGTGATGTGGAGTCTGGCTTGCGGACCAAGGCACCTGCCGCAGCAGGAAGCGCCGCCGCGCAGAGCCCAAGCAAGGCGGCCCCGCATGCCATGGCATGTCGCTCACCAGGCTCGGACAGCAGTTCGCTCAGTTCTTGCGCAGGTCGAACTAACGCCGCTATTCGAGCCAGGTTGCGTGAATGCTGTACGCGAGAATGGCGATGCCTGCGACCACGAGGAGTGCGCCGAGGCAGCTCGAGGCGGGCTGTGCTGCGGCATCTTTGCAAAGCTGTATCAAAGTCTACCGCAGTTAACCCTCCCGGAGGGCAGCGAGCGGCGCCGAGTTGTCTGCGTCGTCGAGGTGCGCTTCTGATATTCGCCCGCGAGCATGATGCCGATACGGCCGTCGGCGAATTTGGTCGTCGCAAAACCCGTGATCGCGGGTTCGAACTTGTCGCTGTTTTCCGAATAGACCCCCTGCGCGCGCACCGAGATCGTCGGTTCCTTGAACGACAGCGGCTTCGGTGTGACGAGGTTGACCGTGCCGCCAAGTCCGCCTTCGGCATTGCTGAACGCCGGCGGCCTGCGCTGGGCGCGCAACAAGCAGACGTTTTTTTTCGGTGGCCCCTGTCATCAAGGACGTCCCGGGTTGACGCCTAATGAGAAATTTGCGTTGAAGCCTCGGCATCCCACTCAAAAACCTCATCAGCCATCTCCATGTCGTCCAGCATGGCACCGCCAGCAGTATTTTTACCATGGCCCGCACCCAGTGGCTTGATCTGACCGGTCTATAGCGCTGATGAGGTCATTGCGTTGTATCGCATCCGGAGCGGATAACCTACACTAGGCGGCTCACCTGGCTGGCGTTTGGCCGCGATGGGAAGCAGTTCAAACCGTCCGACTGAAGCTGCGCAACCAACTCGATGACCGGCATCCTGACCTCCGGTAACTTACCAATTTTCTGTTTGATGGCGATCTCAAATAAACCTGACGTACAACCAAATCTCACAGTGACATTAATAGCAGCGTGATTGTAACAGGATACTGATCCTATGGCGATGAGTGTAGGCGACAAGGGCGAAGATGCCCCGATGTCCGATATCAACACGACGCCGCTCGTCGATATCATGCTCGTGCTGCTCATCATCTTCCTTATCACGGTTCCCGTGGTGCTGGAGACGGTGAACCTCGAGCTTCCCGACGTGGCGTTCGAGGTGACGACGACGAAGCCCGAAAATGTGCTGCTGTCGATCGTTCCGATCGCTGGACGACTCGATGGTGTAGAACGAATCAATTCCGTTTCGTATATACGTAAAGTCCGGGCTATTATAGTCGTCGGGTCGCCCCGCAGAGAAACGCCAATGCCGGGCATAGGAGGCGCATCGTCCGGCCTAGGGGTTACTACACTTGGAGAGCGTCTGCTTCGAAGCCGATGCGCGGCGCCATCCCGGCGCGTGGCTCGGTGGGTCCTGCTTGCCGAGTCCTGCTGGCCCTGCAGCTCGGTCCACAGGTGCAGCAAAATCCGGCGTATCCGGTAAAAGGCGGGAGCGTCGGCGCGGCGCGCGCAATGGCGTCGCGTTTCGCATAAAGCTGACATGGTATTCGACAACAGTGGTCGCGGGAAGCTGCGATAACCCGGAACAGCGCGCTCGTCACCATCCCACACCCCTGACCCAAAGCCCTCGCTGGCCTATGGCGGACAGAAGCAGCTGGCAGCGATGGACGCGTCGACCGACGGCAGTGAGTGCCGCCGTGACCGCAGTAGTGCGCATGCCTGGTGCCTGGCCCGATGCATTTTCCCGCTCAGCGATCAGCATCGCCGCGGAACTCACGGCCTTCACCTGCTCTGACGCGGCGCGTAGGCGGTGGCAGCCGTGATCGCCGGAGCTGGCCGCCATCATCAGAAGCGGCGGGCAGAGGCCGATCAGCCGCAGAACAGGCAACTGCCGCAGCAGCAGCAGCGCAGGCGAGCCGGAGGCACCCGCCGTGAGTCGGCGGCCGCGGACGCGCCGCAGGCAGGGGCGCCCAGCGCCGATGATTCTCCACACATTGGCGCGCCTCCGCGCGAGGGGCGGCACCAGGAGCACTGCACCAGCGTCACCCTGTAACACAAGAAGCTGCGCGCGCCCTGAACCGGGCACGTGCCACAAACAGAACCGGCCCCATGACCGCACAACTGACACAGCACGGACTGTGCGGTCTTACACGTCCCAAACCGCCGCACCGCCACCTGAGCAACGCGCCCGACCAGGCTCCTCGCGCGACGCGCGCGACCCTCTTTCAAGTGTGAGCGGGCGCAACCAGCCGGGCATCAATGGCAAGTCCGGCGCGCCCGAGCGCCACCTCACATGAAAATGTCTTGTACTGAACACCACCACTGCTGCGCTCCACAACACAGCTCAAACCGCTCCATCGCATAGAGACACGGGCCCGCACGCTGACGGCCAACAATTATGGCCGAGGCCAAGGGCACCGCTGCTGCTGCTCTCACATTTCGACCCGGCCAACGTCGCATCGCCGCCTCAAGCCTGCCGCGAACGCAGCCGCCGCCACTGCTGCTGCATGTTTGCTGCTCCCACGCACTGCTGGCCCTCCTGCTGTTGCGCGCCGGCTGCTCCGGCGTCTCCTCCGCCTGCGTCTCAGCGGCCGGCACCTCCGCCGGCTTGTCAGTGAACGACACCTGCACCATGGCCGGCCGCAGCAGGCGAGTCCCCCATAGCAGGCCCTTGCGGACTCCTGCGGGGGCATGTCGGCACGGTGAAAGGGGCGCGGGAACAGGGGATGAAGATGAGAAAGGTGGGTCGCGCTTGGCGTGCTAGGCACCCTCCGGCCGCGGTCGGCGAGTATGGATGGACCTCTGCCTGCCACGGCGCGATTACCATGCGCCATGACTCGCCAAAAGTACCCGTGACGGCAGTACCCCCAGGTCCGTTTTCCCCTGTCCCTCCTCCCCCCAACAAACACATGCAGACACGCACGCACGCACGCACGCACGCACGCACGCACACCTGCAGCACGGTGCCGTCTGGCACGTCGTCGTTGGCTTGCCGGTGAAATAATCCTCCCCGGAAGGGGGAGGGGGACCGCTCGCGTAGCGAGTGGTGGAGGGGGCTATCGACCTTGAGCGACGCTAAAGGCCTCGCAGACAAGCTCGGCGTAGGCAGGCAGAGTCATGGCGCACACAACAGGGACGTACAGGGCACGTGCGGCGCACGATGCGCGGCGTGGCGCAACGAAAAAGCACGCACACAAGCACACACGCACGCGTGTACACCCAGCTGCGCAGCGCCCCTCTGCTGCCCCCCCCCTCCCCAGGCTGGCGGGCCGCACCGTGTTGACGGGCTGCACTCCCGCCCGCGCAGGATCTCCACCATCTGCTTGTACAGCCCCTGGTAGCTGGCCTGGATCCAGGCCTCGCCGTCGGTCTCGGTCTTGACCTGGCGCAGACGGCGGGGTCGTGGGCGGGCAGGCGGAATCGTGAGCAGGACCTTGTGGACAGCACATCGAGTCCAGGCCGGGCCGCACCCGCTGTTGAGGTTTGCTGCAGCAGGCCCAAGTCGCTGAGACGTGCAGCGGTTGCCGGGCCCCAGGGCGCTCTGCCGCCGTCGCCTGCCCCTCGCCCCACCTGTGTGCGCGCCAGCTCAATTGTCGACCAGCGGCAGCAGCCCCACCACCACGTCCCCCTTGGCGCGCGAGCCGAGCTCGTCCTTCTCCTTGGCCTGAGCGGGGTAGGCGGCATCATGCAAGCTCGTTATGCAGTCATGGAATGAGAAGGGGCCGTATGGCCGTGGGCTGGAGGCAAAGGGGAGTGAGGAAGAAGCAGGCAATCAGCAACGCGCTGAATGGGCATGGCCAAACTCACCCAAAACAGCCCACCCCGGATCCCAACTGCACGTGCCACCAACAGCATATGAATCCCATCGACCTGCTGCCATCCGTCAGCCATCCGCTCTTCTTTTCAGCCAAGCCTGTCCAACCTCTGACGCCACGCACCGTCCTGCGCCGGAAGTTGTCAAAGTCGGCCTGCAGCCGCAGGTACTGGTCCTTGGCGGCAGACAGGCTGCCCTCCAGCGCCACAGCGCGCGCCCCCTCCGCCTCTGCCGCTGCCGCGCTCTCCCGCAGCGCTGACAGCTCGGCCTCCAGCTCAGCCAGGGCTCTCCTCCTGTGGTGTTGATGTTGGCTGGTTATTGGTCGCAGGGCACCACACGCATCTGGCGCTGCAGAGCGGTAGTCACAGCCGGCTGAAGCGCCGTCAGTTGCGCTGTCTGGCCCAGCAGCACAACCATTGGGTCCACGCAACCGCCGGCCGTGCGTAGGAATGCGCCGCTTCTCCACTCTAGGAGGCGCTGTCTGGCGACCTCCCGCTGACGCCGGACAGCGAGGAGATTCTGGATGCATTCCTTCCCTGCACACTTCCGCACCCCAGGATCCCTTTCTTGATCCCCTTCTTCCTTCCGCACCCGGTGCCTCAACTCCAGATCTCCACCTGCGCCCCATCCCTCGATCCCACCAGCGCGGCCTTGTCCAGCTCGCAGCCTCAGAGCGGCACGCGACGCTGCTGCGGCGGCGCGGCAGGAGCAGCAGCGGTGCCATTCCTGCCTCCTCAGTGCGGGGATGGCAGAGAGGCGGGGACACGTGGGGTGGGCGCGGAGCTGTGAACAACCTCGATGATCAGACACACGGTGCCAGATCCGACGGTTGATGCAGCCCGACGCACTACCATTGCCGCGCTTATGCTTGTTATCGAAGCTTCCTTCTCCCCTTGAGGGAGAAGGTGCCCGAAGGGCGGATGAGGGGTCTCATCACAGCAATCACGCGCGAACAGATTGGCGAACCGCAAAGACGTCGCGACTGCGACGTTTCGCCAGAAGCATGCGCCACCAACCCACAGAAGCAGAGGCGAAGCTTTGGAGTGTTCTGAATCGCGCTCTTGCTTTCATTCAGGCGCCAATTGCCGCACCTCGCCGGCAGCCCTGAGCAACAGGGTGCGAGGGTGCCTGGGAGACACCATCGCCAAGCGAGCGCGGCTGATGAATGTCACATTGCGAGACTGGATCCTCGCGCCCGCGACGCGGCGCTGGAGGCTCGCCGAGAGCTGCATTTTGCTGCTGTGAGCTGCGTGTCCAGCCTGTCAGAGATCGTTCAATTGTGATTCGTTACTATAATTCAGATGTTGTTAAGTAGTGCCGACTGCATGGGCATGTTATGCGGTAGCATGCTCGCCGCCAGCGGTCTCAAGTAACTCGTCGGCGTTGTGAAATCGGCGCCACTCGAGACAATTTGACTTTCTGTTGCCAATCTGGCGCATTTTTCCTACATGCTGAAGCTGCAGGCGCGTGTGTTTCGCGGCCATTTTCGAGGGACTGACACCCCTTCCATGGCTCGAAACAGGGCTGGACGGTCAGACGCAGAAGGCGTTCCGGTCCAGAACGGAAGTTGCACCAGGCTCAGCGCCGTGAGAATGCTTGGTTACATGTGCAGACAGGTGCAACAAACATTGGGACGAGGTCGCAAGTAAAATGGACACGTGCTAGTGCCGCAAACACCTGGATCCGCAGCGGTGTGCCTGGCAAGTACTTGTGTGTGTATGTGGTGTACATCCCCTTCGTACATGTTATCTGGTCCCCGAGCCGGATATTCCTGCCGTGCGAATAAGTCCCATCCTTACAACCAAACCGGGCCGATCTGCAGGACGACGATCCCGCCGTCTATGGCATGATCCAGAAGGCCGATACGCTCGGGGTTTTCCAGATCGAGAGCCGCGCGCAGATGTCGATGCTGCCGCGGATCAAGCCGAAATGTTTCTACGACCTCGTGATCGAGGTCGCGATCGTCCGGCCTGGTCCGATCCAGGGCGACATGGTGCATCCCTATCTTCGCCGGCGCGAAGGCAAGGAAAAGCCCGAATATCCCAAGCCAGCTGCGCGTGCTTGAGAAGACCTTGGGCGCATGCCTGCATGGTGATGTACACAGCACACGAGTGCGCATCCGACCCGAGAAATACTACAGGACCGCAATCGCGGCCGCGCCTGCCCCCACAGCAAAGCGCCTGCCTCCCCCTGTGGACAGCGCCAGCCGCCTGGTCGGCGCCGCTGTGCTTCGCGCTCAAGCGCGCGCTGCGTGCTCAGAACCTCCATAGTTCGGCGCTCCGCCTTCTTCGCGCGCAGCACGGCCTGGGCCGCCGTCCGGCCGTGATGGGCACGCGCATCGGGCGCAGGAGACGTAGTCCAGGCCGACCTGGGGGCGGGAGGTGCACAGGAGGAAGCGGGGGTCGTGGAGGCGTTCAAGCCTGCGAGCGTGATGGGTCGCATGGCCCTGCCCGGTGATGCACGGCCAGTTGTGCGATAGCTGTACGGCACGCCCACGGAGCGCAGGCTTCTGCGCTTATCACGCTTGAAAGCGGGCGAGCCTGCGCGATGCGGCTGGGGTGCAGCGGCGAGCCACTCGGCACGGCGAGGCGCTGACACTGTGCGCACCTTCTTCGCAGAAGGATACTCGGCGCGTCGCCGCCATGCTCGCCGCAAATGCCGAGCTTGACGTCGGGGCGCGTCTTGCGGCCGCGATCGGCCGCGATCTCGATCAGCTGGCCGACGCCCTCGACGTCGAGGCTGACGAACGGGTCGGTCAGGAAGATGCCCTTGTCGACATATTGCGTCAGGAAGGGAGCGCGTCGTCGCGGCTGATCCCGATCGTTGTCTGGTCAGTACAGTGGTCTTGGGCCCCGAGGGCGGCCAGCTCGCCGCAACGATGCCAGCTCCCGCTGCCAGCTTGACGTTGGAACGCCTTGCGGCCGCGATCGCGCCGCCGATCTCGATCAGCTGGCCGACGCCTTCTCGACGCAGGCTGACGAACGGGTCGGTCAGGAAGATGCCCTTGTCGACATCATTTTGCGTCAGGAAACGGCCCGCGTCGTCGCGGCTGATCCCGATCGTCGGTCTGGGTGAGGTCGTTTGTGCCGAAGCTGAAGAATTCCGCCGTCCGGCGATCTCCCCCGCCATCAGCGCGCCGCGCGGCAGCTCGATCATCGTGCCGACCGAGGTACGCGCGCAGGCCGACGGGCTGGGGACGATCGACTGGATCACCTCGTGAAACCGCACCCAGCATGCAGCGCATCTGCGCCGCGCCGGCGAAGCGCTGACCCAATTGTAGCGGGCGCGGCTTCCGCGTTCGATGAGGGCGCATGGTCATTCAGGGACGCCTGCAGGAGTCGCGCCCACTCGGCTTGCCGCGGATCCTCGACGAGGGCACCGCAGATTTGAGGTTTGGAAGGGGCGGTGGTTGATCGCGGGGGTACTCCTCAGGCATCCGCAGCTGGGTTGTCTTGAGTGCGGCAAACGCATGCAACAGGTCCAGCACGATGGATGACTCCGCTCCTTCCTGGCCTACGTTAACCACTGAAGTACCTCGACCGCCCGCCTGGGCCGAAAAGCCAAGTACCAGCCCCACTCCCGTGAGCCCC
>NNCB01000004.1:0-47301 GCA_002317545.1 Scenedesmus quadricauda | reverse complement strand
GAGGCGGATGCTGGAGGTAGGGGAGCCGGCCCTGGGGAGCGTAGAACCCGGGACAGGTGACGGTGATCCGGATCGGTAATAGACTTCCAGGATCAGGGAGGTTATTTGGCTGTGATGTGGCATGGCCTGTTCCAGCGTTGTCCGCCTTTGATGAGTCTTTGTACTTCAAATCCTAAATAGTTAGACTTCCAGTCGAGGATGTAGAACCGGCCTTCATACTCAAACAGCAGGTCTATAAAGCCCGTATCATCATACCATTCAACCTAAAGAGTCCACCGCCGCGGCGTTTCTCGCATCGGATTCAGGCGAAGGGCTTCGGATCAGTGCGGATCGCGGTTCAGGCTAGGGTTTGACGTTGGGATGGTGCAGAGTCGACTCTTTGTGCATGTGGCCAAAGTGCCCAGGCTGCTACGAGGCCAAGGACTCGCAGTGGCGTGGCGTGGCGTGGCGGGGCGCGTGCCACCCGTGGTCGGCGGGGCCGCGCGATGTATGAAAGCCCTCTTGCTCAGTTCGATACCGCGCACGCAGTGCTCCCAAAGCCAGGCGCGATGCCGGGGTGACGCTACCGGACTGTCGCCATAGACAGCATGCGACTGCAGAGTCTTCGTGTGCCAAAAGGACCAAATCAAAGGTGGCCTTCCCCGCTATTTCTAAAACACGACACCGGTGACACACACGATCCCGCCCCGACCCCGCCCCGTGCCATACTGCGCCGCAGCTGCCCGTGCCGGAGCTGGTGCCCTTCCGCCTCACCCGGCAGATGCAGGGCCTGTTCCTGCCCCACGCCCCCTGCGACGCGCTGCACTTGCGGCCGCGCTGCGGAGAGCATGCGGCAGGGGCGCAGTTGGGCGTCCGGGTTCGCACCTGCGCCTCAATCGATTTACAAGGTCAAGTCATCGGAGTTATAAATCGGCAGCGAGCTCCTCCACCTTCCCCTTCGCGCCTTATCCTGCACGAATAGCTCCGCCTATTGAAGAGTTCGCGCTAACGGGCCGCTTGGACCGCTGATCCCCGGCTCACCGTCTTTGTTCGATAACCCTATCCCGCCAGCGGCCCCATCGCGTTGCCGTCGTTGCTTGCCTCCCGGCCCCTTGCCCCCCGGCCTGGTCTTGTGCCGCCATAGTCTTGTTCACTGCAAGCCCGGCCGGACGGGTCAAGCATTTGCTGTCCGATCGCGGCGCTCGAACGCGGCGGAAAGTTGTCGACCACGGGACGTCTGCGCGACGCGCGCAGCGGGGCAACGGGAACGCTGCTTGCCGATGAAGGTGGCCGCGCACCCGAGCTGGAGCAGGCCGAATGCCGCCCTGCGGGCGCGTCGGGTTGGGCCGGGCGTCTTCGACGCGTGTTGCTGTGTCGAGCAGGCCTAACCGCGGCCCATCTGTTCGACATAAAGCTCGCCCAGTTCCATGTAGAGGCGATTGAGGTCGGTGATCTCACAGGTCGCACGCGCACCTAAGGATCTGGCGACGCTGACTTCGAACGCACTTGGGCGTGTGATGTAGAGAATACAGGCCGGTGACCGCCAAAGTTCGCGACTTGGGGCTGCGCGGTGCCTCCCGAGTACTGAGCGAACGATCTGGCCACTTTCGCAGACGTCAGTTTTCATTGGCGGCCGCTAAGAATCGGCTCTGCCGCTAAACTTTGAGGCGAAAAACCTGACCTGATCCATCGAGAGTCAGTTCATGGATCATATCCACGCGTGCGCCATCCCAATGGTAACGGAAATCGACCGTCCCGCTGTGCGCGGCTTTTCGACGACATCCGGCCAGATGAGCCGCCGGGCGCCGCCTCGCCTGCGAGGGCCCCGTGTCCATCATCCTGGAGGGCGCGAGCCGAGGCAGGGCCACAGCGACGCAGTGGGGCAACATAGAGGCCGCCGTGAAGGGCAGGAGGTGGGTCGGACCGGGCGTGCCTGCGCGCCTGGCTCGCCGCCGGGCAGGCTGCTTGCAGTTTGAGGCTTTAGGGATTAGGGGTCGCGCCTGGCGCGAGCCTTCTCCTTGCATGCCTGTCGGGACTTAAAAGTTGTCGGGAGCTGCCAAAGCAGGACGAGACAAGCCTCAGAATCGAGCATGATCATAATTTACACCAAATCGACCCCTCTGTCCGCCTGCATGCCTGTGCGCCCAGGGGCGTGGACGCCGCGCCGACCTGCCAGCTTCCGGACCCCTGCCCGGCGGCGCGTCGTCCTGCGCCGCCGTGCTGCGGAGCTGGCGGCAGATGAGGGCCTGCTGGCGCGGACGTACGCCGGCTGGCAGCCGTACGCGTGATGGACTGTTGCAACCGGGGCCAGGTGCTACAAATCAGGCCGGGCGTGGGTCAATAGGCGGCGCCTTAGTTTGACCAAGGAAGGCGGCAAGTGCTGTGACAGCAGGTGGCGTCAACCATATGCGATGGGACGATGCTGTTAGCATGCATCTGACGCAATCAACGGCGTGGTGTTGCGCCCTTGGTGCGCTGCTCCGGAAGCTGCTCAGCAATAGCCAACACCTGCTTTGGTGTATACACGCACCTGTCCGTGACCTCCCTGTGCAGCGGCATATGTTTTGGATTAGAGCTCCCGTTTAACTGTGGGTACAGATGACACAGGAAGCGCCTGGAATTTTTGTTGGGTAAACGTTACACCTTGGGTAGTCAATAAGGCATCATTTACGCCGGTTGAGTAGGTGGTGGCACCAACTTTTCCCATGCCCAGGGAATCATCGTACCATGGATTGTTAGCGTGTGAGATGGCGTTGACCGTCAGATTGCCCGGCGCTTGCCAAAGTTGATGAATAATCCTGCGCAATACTTGCAGGAGATTGTTCAGATAGATCAAATCGGGACTGCTGTCAGGCGGGCTTGTCCTGGGGTAACGAAAGAGTTAATAAAAACGGCCTGATTCAATAGGGGTAAACTTTGCCTTTGACCTGATACCCTAGCGCCACGGCTACCAATAGCAAAGCCACAAAGCCCAAAGCCACCGACAGCGAAAAAATGGTGGGCAATGTTATTGCCTCACTGCTACTGGGCAGTTGGGTGGCACATGTCAGTCGAGGTTCCCGGCACAGTCGCTCAGCATATGGCCTCGGGGCTGCCTGCTTGCGGGTGCGCCTGTGCCGCTGGCTCTCGCAAGCGTTGATCAACGAGATGCATTCAGTTACAACGCCTTAAATGCGACAATCGCCCTGCACGTTCGAGAATACGCATGTCCCGATGCAGCTCGCCGGCGACATGATGGACCGCGTCTATGCGCTGTGGGGCGTGCAGACCTCGAACAAGTCGAACGATCGCGTCGAGGACATCGACGCCGAGTGGAGCCCCAAGCTCACCACCTTCTACACCGAGCTGTTCCTCGAGCCGAAGCTCTTCGCGCGCTACAAGGCGGTATACGACAAGCGTCATTGGCGGCTACAATGTCTCGGGGCGCCGATCGTGTCGCTCGCTGACCTTGTTCTGGGTGATCTGGTCTGCGACCGTTCCCCTCCTCACGTGCGGCCACCCCGCCCGCTGCCCGCTGCCCATGCAGCCGCCTCGCCGCCTCGTCGACGCCAGTTACCCTCTCAGCGCCTCGACGCGCCGCGCCTCATCGCCCTCGCGCCCTGCCTCGCGCGCCGCTTCCCGGCCGCTCGACGCTACACTTTCGCCACGTGGAGAACGACGCATTTGTCGACCTCGTGAGCCTGTGGAGGCACTGCCGCACGGCGCGTGGCCGGCCGTCGAGCACTGGCTTTCCCACACCGGCAACCGCCCCGGGTTCGTCGGCGCTCGCCCGCGCCTGCTCCTCCCTCTTGAGCACCCCGCACATCTTTGACAATTGCAGCGAAGCGAGCGCCGCGGCACTCGCGCCCAATGCGCGCACCTCGGCCGATCTCGACGGATTGGGTAAGCCGCATCGACGCCGCGCTATCGAACGATCCCGACGCCGCCGCATGGGCGGTCAACCTGGTGGTCCATCCGTCGAACAGCCGCCTGCCCGAAGACCTCGCCTGCTGCGGCGCCAGCAAGGTGCCGCGGGCCCCGCGCTGGCAGCCCGGCGCGGGTGGCAGATCCAAGCTAGAAGGGGCCGGCTTGAGGAGCTCAGGGCCTCCGTTATGCGTCACCCGTTGCTCGATGCCCGACCCGGAACGCCGCCAAACTCTCCGACGTCTGCATTGAGACCTGCACCGGCTGCTGCTGCGGCTCGGCCCCCCGCGCCCGGCCGCCTGCCTGGCGTGCACGCGGGCGCGAGGAGACATGACCTGGGGTCGGCAAGCGTCCGCGAAGCCTCGTGAAAAAGCTCGCGTCCCGGGCCGAGATCGTCACGCGCTGCCGCGCTTGCCTTGAGCTTGACGGGGACGGCGCATCTGTGGGCTGCCCGCTTCGGCCGTGGACGCTATGCTCGGGCGGGGCCGATGCCGAGGCTCAGGCGACTCCGCTGAGCCAAGAGTGCGGGCGGCCGGTGCGCGACGCCCCGCCGGCTAGATTATCCCGATTTGTGCTGCGTCATTCCACACGACGTTTGTACGCCACCGCCTGTTCTCCTACGCTATTCTGCCTTCAATTCGGCCCGATGGACTCTCGCAGATACAAGTAAGCTAGCAACCCTCACACGCGCGGTTCACACCCGGATCGTCCCTGCGCCTCATGCAGCAAGCAAGCTCCTCTCACAGCTCCACACTCGACGCCCGTGATCACGCCAACGTGCGCGGCGGGCGAGGTCAGCGAAACCAGCACGGATGCGATCACGGCAGCCAGCTGTTCGAGACCACCCAGCCAGCGCGTCACCCTCTCCGCCATCGCCGCCGCGGCCCCCGGCCTCGAGTACCTCAGTCTGGGACCCTCCATCCACCTGGCCCAAGACGGCGACGGGCAGCTGCTCCCCAGCTGCCTGCCGGCCCTCACGCAGCTGCGCACCCACGCGGTCAGCTCGAGCCTCGACTACGGCTCCTGTCCGCCGCCGCGCCGCGGCTGGCGATGTGAAGCTCGCCTTACGCCGCCCAGCTGGTCCCGCTGGCCTGCCTGTCCGCCTGCCACCGCGTACCCCTCACGCTGCGGGCGTCGTTCGGCCTGCGGGGCGTGGTGTTGGTGGGTGCCCACGTCTTCGTCGGTGGAGAAGCCACCGGCTGGGATGGCTGGGGAGACGGCCTCCCAGAGGGGGATGTGGAGGAGCCAGACATCGATGAAGCTTCCTGGGAGGACGTCCACACGGCCAATGCAAACCGCGTGATGGAGGCCCTGCCGACCTGCCAGCGTACGAACCCTCCTCGTGCCGTCGCGCAAGACGCCACCTGGGGCGAGCAGGCCCTGGCGGACACGTGCGCAGGCGCGCCACGTGCGGCGGCGGCGGCGCGGCTCGCGCGGTGGGCGGCCGCCGGGTGGACGCGGCTGCACTCGCTGACGCTCGACCTCGGGGCGGGCACGCCGCTGCCGGTCGGCGACGCCTTGGCGTGCTTGGCGCCCTGGCTGGGGCCTCAGCTTGCAGCGTTCGACCTCGGGACCGGCTCGGCCTGCCTCCACGACGAGATGGCGCGCGCGCTGCTGTCGCTGCCGCTGTGGCAGGCGCTGCGCTCGCTGCGCCTGCGCTTCGAGGTGGCCGCGCGGCCGATTGGGGAGGGGCCGTCTGACGCAGCAGCGGGCGCGGCGCGGCCGCGGCCGCGGCCGCGGGCGCGGCGGCGCTTGACAGGCAGATGATGCTATGGCGCGAGTGACGAGGCTCTGGAGGCACTGGCAGCGCCCCTTGCGCGCCTCCGACCGCCCCTGCTGCAAACCCTGTCTCTTCAGCTGCCATGCGCGGCGCTCGACGCCGCCGCGGGTGGGCGGCTGACGTGGGGCTGCTGCGAGGCGCTCATGGCATCGAATGCCGGCCACCTGCGCATTGTGTTTCTCTTCTGGTACAGCTGGATGATGGACATCTGTTAACCGTGTCTCGTACATCAATCTTGCCCACTGGAGGGCTTTAGCAATTATGTACCGTCTTCTCTATAAACATTGATGCCCAATACCGGGTATTGAAGTTGTTCGGATAAGGACAAAAGGTGTTGCGGCGAGTAGGCAAAATCCCAATGCCCTACCATTGCGCTTAAACCAAGCTGGTTTAAAACCGGAATTAGCACTTCGCCTCTCGAAGCTACCACGGGCAGGGTTCCATGAAAGTGTCGCCTCCATCAAAAAACAAGGCGAAATGTACTAACCCCTGACACCATTATTGTTCCAGTCCAAAAACACGGCGACACCAGGAGTCAGCAAATCAACCACCTTTGACTGTCGCTCAAATTGAGCCGTGCCAGAGAGGCAACCCTGCTTCGCAATCACGATTGCTCGTCGACTCTCAATGCTCTGCGGCTTCTGACAGGCCGGTCGCTGCGCTGCTGCTGCTGCTGCTGCTGCCGTGGCTGCTGCTGAACATTCTGCTCCCGCAGCTCCCTCTGCGCCTCTTCGCGGTGTTGCATGTGATCGTCGGCATCCATGGTGGCGGAGCACGCCTGACGCAGAGCTGCATCGCGTGTTCCGGAGCCGCATCCCGTCGAAGGCCGGAGCGCCACGCCTTTCGCGGTTGTCTTCCCCAATCGCGTCAGCCGCGTTCCGCCCGCAAGCGGGCGGGTAACACTCTCTTGCTGGCCCACTGCAGGCGCTGGAGCGCCGGCAGCGACGAGCGTTCCAATAGGCGGGGGCCTCGACATCTTCGGCCTGCACCCACGCCCAACCATCGCTGAGCCAGAGCGACGGCGTTGATACCAGCGACGCGCATGATCCGCCGTCGCGGTGCCGCATACCGCGCGCGCAGTGCGGCGCGATGGGCGGCACGTCCAACGTGTTGCAGCTGCCGTCCGAGCGCCCGACGCAATCGCTACAGACGAGCCCCGCGCCGCCGCCGTCACCAGCCGCAGGGCGCTGCACGGCGGCGGTCAGCGCGGCGCAGCCAATTCGAAGGACTGTTTCGTCAGGCGTCGGTGGCCGCTGGGATGCGCCGCATCTCCGCCGCGGCTGCCGCTGCGCCCCTCCCGCGCCGCTGCTCAGCTGTTCGGTCCAGCCCAGTTCCTGGAAGTTGGCCCGCAGCTCCACCGCGCTGGCATCGCCCTCGCGCGGCCCTTCCGGATTGAGCTGGATGAAGCTCAGGCCGCCGTTGTCGGAGAAGAACACCGGCGCACTGGTCGATTCGGTGCGGCTGTGCTCCAGCTTCGGTCGTCGCGCCTTCCCTGCTGCAGGCCGCCTCCACCATCGCCAACGCCATGAGCGCTGAGTCGTCGCCGGCCGCAGCCGCAGACGCCGGCGACCGCAGCGCGAAGCTCCTCCAGTGGGCGCGGCGGCGCCACCGGCCCTGTGCATCTGCCTGCCGCAGCTGCTTCGGCGGCTGGTCCCTCTGGCACCTGGGTGTCGACTCTGCTGTTCGCGGCCCGATCGAGCCATGGCGGCACACAACTCGTGCGCCGCGTGGGCGGTCAATTCTGCGATACTGTTGGGGCTGTCGACACCGTGCTCGATGCCGTCCCTTCTCGCTGCCGCCGTGCTCGCTGCCGCTCGCTGCTGCTGCCGCCGCTGCTGCTGCCGCATTGCCAGTGCCGCAGTTGCCGCTTCCGATGCAGCCGCTTCTGGTGCTGCTGCCCCCAACGACAGCGCCATCGGCGCCCTGCCACCTGCTGTACGCCATGGGCGCAAGCTAGCCATGCTGTCACGCGCAGTGAGGGTGGAAGCATGAAGCACCTCATCCCCGGCCTGGTCTTCGTCGTCGTGATCGCGCATGGCGCTTCGGCAGCGCGACTGCCACAGCGACCGCAGCCCGGCCGCGGCGTCCGCCTGACCTGCCAGCATGCAGCGCATCGGGGCCTTGCCATTGCAGTCGGGCAGCTGCAGGAGGGCGCGCCTAGCAGCGCGCGCACAAGCGACCCGTCCCGGACCGCGGCCGATTCGGCAGCGCCCGGGCAGCCGGCGAGGCGCGCTGGTGTCCGACGCGCTGTGCGCGGCCCACGATGCCTCGCTCAGCGCTGCGTCGTCGCCTGAAGAGCTGCCACGCCGCAGCTCGGCGGCTGCGCGTCCAAGGAACGCGGCAGTGCCGCGCATGATCGTCTCCATCCTGTGCTGCCTCACATAGCAAGCCAGGAGCCATCATCGCCGTGTATACGACGCGACTTCCCCCCAACTGGCGGCCCTCTCAACAGCGTGCCCGCGTGCGATTGCCGCGCGCGCCCTCGTCATCGCAACGGCGCGGCGTCGCCAGCCCTGCAGGCGAGCGACACGAAAATCGGGGTGCGCGCCTGTCATCAGCGGCGGCCGCGGCAACGGCGGCGCCGGTGGCCCAGCTGTCCAGCCGGTCGACGTCGGCGCCCTCCTGCATCAGGACGGCCCTCAGCCGCGTCCTCGTTTCGGCGCCTCTTCTTCCAGCGCGCTGAGGGCGCAGTCGCGCAGCTCATTCTGAGAGGGCAGACGGGTCGGCGCGGCCGGCGGGCGCTGCAGGATTGGGCGGTTGTCAGACACCGCAGCGATCGCAAGGCGTGCGCTATCATCGACTGCCGGCGCGCCGAAACGGCGGAAAGCCGCGCCGCCGTGGCGGCGATCAGGATCCGGGGCTTCAAGAAGTTCGGGATCGGCATGGCCGTCAAATTACCGACGAAATGGTTAACAAGTGTATACCTTCCTCCCCTCTCCTCCAAACGTCGAAAATTTCGCGCGGCCCGTGCAATTGTTGACACGTTGCGTCCTCCCCAACCCCGGCTCTGCCAGCAGCCACGCCATGAGCCTAAGCACCCTGACAGCCTGGCCCGCAGCGGCTTGTTGCCGTGTGCCTGGAGGCTGCTGCCCACGGACGCGTAGTCACGCACGGCTTTGGCCAGGCCGCCGGCCAGCGCCTCCGGGTCTGCCGCCCGCATGCTGGCCGCCAGCAGGCTGCGGCTCGCGACGACCGGCGACCTATGCGTCGTCGGCAATGTTGGGCAAACGCCCCCTAAGAAGACTCTCGAGTCCGCATCGCAGCCGCACACCATCCGGCAGGCGGCCGCGACAAAGCCAGGCTCGGCGGTGAGCGCGGCGCGGCGCTTGGCGCCGCACTGTGTGAGCAGGCCGATGCAGGCCTTGAATGCAGCGTCGCGCAGCGGGTGGCTGCGCGGGCAGGAGTGGCGCGGGCACCGCGCGAGGTGAGGCCGAGACGCGGCACAGACGAGGACCAGCCGCCAGCCGGCAGCCGAGAACGCCCAGGCCGACGCTGCCACTCGATCGATAGGACCATCTCAGTATGGGCGGGCTCGATTGTGATGATTGCTGCACGGTATGTCAGCTGGCGTCGAGATGAGCAGCGAGCCACACTGGTCATGGGCAGCGCACGGCGCTGGTTGAAATATCGCCTTGGCGGGGTCGACCCCGCGGCCATCAGCGCCGCCGCCATCTCGCGCGTGTTCGCGGTCAGTTCGGCGGTGGTCGTTATGGACTGATCGCGTGGCGGCGGCCAGGCGAGCGCGGTTGGCGCCGCCCAGCTCGTCGACCGCGCGGGCGAGGAAGCCCGGCGCGACGGCCAGCTGCAGCTTCCGAGCAGCCACCAGTTTGGCACCTTCAAGCAAGGGGCAGGGAGAGGGTTTGCTGCTGACCTGCACGAATCGTCACAGACATTCATCAGTCGAGCCGGATTCGGACAGATATGTTGCCCCGCTGACGTCGATCGCCCGCGCTTCAGGCACCGGCTGTATCTGCGGCGCTCTTCTGCCGCAAATGCTGACTGAGAGGCGAGCGGCCCGCATGGCAGCCGCGCTCATGCAGTGCTGTCAGCATGGCTGCCTCCTGCATGGCTGTCACCGGCATGGCACCGATGCGAGGTTGGTGACCGCATGGCGGAACACCTCGCGGCCCTGCATCCGGACATGACCTACCGTTCCGGTGGTCGACGGTCCGCCGTCGACATAGAGCATGCCCGAATATTTACCCTCGGCATGGAGCCGCGTCGCGAGGATGCCGCGGCGCTGCTGCAGCACAGCGTCCGACAGCACCACCGCGCCACGGGCGGCGCGCTGCGCCTGCAGCGGCGGCGACCCGGTCGCGGTCGGCCTCGGCCGCCGTGCTGAGCGAATGCAGGGCAGCCGCGGCGCGCTGCGGTGTGGATCTTTGGTGCCGCGCGCCGGCTTGCGCCTCGCACGGCGACCAAGGCGAGCACGGCGCTGCGAGGACTTGGACGCACCGACTGCGGCACCGTCGCGTCCCGACCTGCCGGCATCGCGCAGTATACGGGACAGGTGGCTGTCCTGATGCACTTTTACAGCATTGCTTTGGATTGTCGAAAAAATAGGTATGCTGGGCACACCTTTACATATCAATAAAAAAATTGATCAACATCGTTGCAACGATGAACGCGTTTGAGAGTTCTGAAATCTGCGTGCCTGTCTGCAGACTGCTTATCCGCAAGGATGTGCACGAGTGTGCAAGAGTGCCAGGTGGTCACCCGCCAATTATGGCCTGCATTGATAGCGCTCATTTGCGATCACTAAAGCTCAGTGTGCGCGAACATGCCGCCGCTGTGCTCCCTCCGGTGCCACGTTAAGGCACCTCCTGTCGCGCGTCCCATTGATCCTGGTTCCAGGACGATGCACGACGCCACTCCCAGCAGCGCTCGTTTTGGGGGTCGAAGCGCAGTGTGCAGCGTGTCGGTGGAGGAAGTAGCTACGTGGTCGGCCGCCGAGCCGCAGTGTGTGGGGTGTGGGGGCAAGGAAGCGGACGATTCATGTCGCCGCGCCACAGCAGAGCGATGCTGAGCAGACGGCCAGTCCCAGCGGCATCAAACCGCTGCGGTTCACGGTTTGAGAGGCCGGGCTGAGTTCTGCGGCACCCGCAGCACTTCCGCTCTTGAGTATAGGACGATGGCTTTGGTGTCGGCCTGATCTACAAGTGTACCGTATACCCAATAATTGGGTTTATTTCCATTTAAGCAGGGTAAAGGTTGTGTACCAAACCGTTCATACAGCCGCGACCTGTGCCTGGCTGCCCCGGCGTCGCCGCGGCGCAATGAGCCACGAAGGACGCCGTATGGCTCTGAGTTCAAGGTAAGGGTTAGGGCTATCCAGGCCCTGGGAGAGTGACCAGAGCGGCGATAAACCGCACCTGGTTATCCACACTTCCAGCACTGCAGATAGCTCAGAGATGGATCTTGATTTTATTCGACAATACCAGCAACTGGATGCCATTGGAATATTGATTTATACTTTAGTAGCCACCCCGCACAAAATGCAGGCCGCGGCAATGCAGGCCGCACTAAAAGTACTTGCTGAAAGAGGGGTTACGGAGCTGGAAATCGAGGCGCATAAGGCTACCGTCACAAGCACTGGTTACTCCGCAGAAAATGCGGGCAGCACTCCTGCGTCGGTGTCCATATGGCTGCGAATTCCCACGACCGCGACACGATGGCCGAAATCGTCGGGTCCTTTCCCCGGTATCCAAACGGGTCACTCGCTGCAGGATCTCGTTCTGCGAGTGCGACGTAGTGTTGCTGCGGCTGCCGATGTTACGGTCGCTGATGCTGCTACTGCTTCTGGTGGTGATGGTGCTGCTGCTGCTGAACGACCCGCTCCCGCAGCTCCCGCTGCGCCTCCTCGCACTGCTGCCTGTGCCCCGTCCGCACCCAGTGGTTGCGGCAGCAGGCCTGGCTGCAGTAGCGCACGCCCGTCAGCGCGCTGCACCGCACAGCGCCGCGCGCCGCGCCCTGCTCTGGATGTCACCGAACGCATGCGCGGCCACAAGTGCGATCGCTGCTCGGCGCCCGTTCGGGGGCAATCTGGCCGGTCTGGTCCGGTGAGCCCGCGGCGCGACGATCGGCCGCCGCATCCTGCTGGGGGCGTGCGCTGGCATCGCCTGCTGCTGGGTTCGTCATGAAAATCAAGCCAGTGTCACGCACTGCCAACAGGTCGGGGGCCTCAAACCACCTATCTTCCTTGGGGATCTCGCCTATGCCGGTGTCCCAACTGCCGCCATGCCGCCAGCAGCGCTGCCAGCGGGACGCGTTCCTCCTCCGCCAGTGGTGCCGCACATCAGCGCGCGCAGAGCGGCGTCGATCGGCGGCGCGTCCGACGTGATGCAGCGGCCGTCCGAGCCCTGACGCGATCGCCGCAGACCGGCACGAGCCACCGCTGACGCCAGCCGTATCGCGCTGCACGGCGGCGCGCAGCGCGGCGGTGCCGGCTTTAACGACCGCGATTGCAAGCGTTGGCGGCTGCTCGGATGCGGCAGCATCTCCGCCGCGGCAGGCGCTGCTGCAGCTCAGCTGGCTCGGGCTGGGCCCCTCCTCGGACTGAGGCCCCTCCAGACACCTTGATCGAAAGCATCGCCCTCGCGCGGCGCTGGTGACTGCGCACCCGCCAGGCAGTGCGAGTCGGCCAGCAGCGGGCAAGCAGCGGCCGCAGCTCCTGGCCTGCTCGGGCTCTCGCTCGCTGCCGCAGCCTCGCCTCGCGGGCGTTGAACTACTCCAAGGAACGCATCCTGTTCGGCCGCCCGGTCGCCGCCACCCAGAGTGCGCAGCTGAAGATGGCCGACTGGGCGCGTCGCATCACCTCCGCGCAGCTGCTGTCGCTGCAACTCGGCAGCGCTGAACGCGATGCCGGCAGATGCCGCGCCGCCCGCTGCCGCTGCCGCAGCCGATGCAGCTGCCGCTGCCGCTGCCGCTGCCGCTGCCGCTGCCGTTGCTGCAGCCGCGGTTGCTGCCGACTGGCTCACCTGGGTGTGGATCAGCAGCATCGAGAGCGAAGGCCGAGCACACGGCGGTGCAGAACTATGCGCCGCTGGGCAGGCAAATCCGCGTCTGTCGGGCCGATCGCCGACTCTGGTCCGGCCGCCGCCGTGTGGCCGACCTTTGCCAGTGTCTCCGTCGCTGGTGCCGCCACCGCAGCCACTGCTGTTGTTGCTGCCACTGGCAACAGCCCCACAGGCCCCCTCCTCATCGCGGCGGCGCCGGTGGGCGGCGAGCTCGGCCACGCTGTCAAGCGCAGGGATGGCGCCGCGCGAGCACCTGCCGACGCGACCGTCCCCGCCAGCCGCGGCTCGCTGCCTGTCCCGTCCAGCAGCACGCCTGCCGCCAGCAACCGCAGGCCGACAGCGGCGTGCGCCTTGCACAGCCACAGCCGCTGCACATCGGAGGCCTGCCGCCTTGCAGCCGGGCGGCTGCGGAGGGCCGCGCCTGCAGCGCGCGACAAGCGACCGTCCCGGGCCGCGGCCGATCGGCGGCCCCCGGCCAGCCGACGAGCCGCGCCGTGGCCTCCGCCGCGACGGTCGCGACACCAGGCCCCGCGCAGCGACGCGGCGTCGCGAGCAGACCATGCTTGCTGAGCTCGGCGGCTGCGATCTGACCCACGCAGCGGCGCCCGCATGATCCGCTCGTCGTGAGCGGCCTCGCTGCGCAACTCGCCACAGGCCAGCAATGCCAGCGCGGCGGCTTTCGCCCAATTGCCGCCCCCCGACGCCAGCCCACATGCGATTGCGGACAGCAGCGCTGCGCGCACGCGTGGGGGCGCGGCGGACCCCGCGCCGCGGCAGAGGCACGCAAGAAAGTGGGGCGCGCCCCTCCCGGCGGCCACAACCGCGCCGGCGGCGGTGCCGCTGGCGGTGGCGGCCAGCTGTGTGTCGGGCGATGGCGGTGAACCGCTGCACTAGTGTGGCCTGACCGACTTCTCATCGGACATCACCTTCGGCCCTGAGCCAGAGGGGTCTTGTTGCGGAGATGTTGTGAAGTGCAGAGCCCTCGGGTATTCGCCCGAGGGGACGAGCGGGTGGGTGGGGGAGCGGCGCGGTGTGGACACGATCAGGTGCGGCTGTTCGCCAATCTATGCGAGCCCGGGTTCCAAGGCACCCGAGCCGGCGCGTCACCAGTTCCGAAACGCCTCCCGCTCACGTCTTCAGGGTCCTACTCGCGCCCGCCCATCGCCGATGTCGGCAAGGTCTAGCGCCACGTCAGGCGGCATCGCCCGCGCTGCGTCACTCCCGACCACAGCCGGCTGGCGACCAGAAGAGATGACTCGCATCGAACAGGTCGATCAGCAGCACCATCATCTAGATCGCGCATCTGCGACGGCTGTCCGGTTGAGGTCGCCGGATCGCCGTCATGTTCAGGACAACGTCCAGCAAAGCCTTGCTGGTCGCCAGCCGGCAAGCTGGCCGCCAGAGGCTGCGGCCCTCGCCGGCCGGCGGCGTGCTGCGGTCACCCGCCAGGCTGGTCAGGGCCGTCAGGCTGAATCATGCGTCTGCGACGCAGCTCCCCACCATGCGGCAGGCGGCCGACATGAACGCGGGCTCGGCAGCGAGCGCGGCGCGGCCTTCGGCGCCGCAGTTGACGAGCAGCAGGCGCATGCCTTGAAGGCAGCGTCGCGCAGCAGGCGGCTACGCAGGCAGGCGAGCTGGCGCGTCCTGAGGTCGGTCCCCCGCAGTCCAGGGCTGTCGAGGTTGATGCCGCCGATTGATCGGCTTCGGCTGGAGTGTGCGGCGGTCTTGCCTACCGTGCAGCGACGCTGGATCGGCATGAGCGTATTGTGTAAGCTGCATCGCAAGGCGCTCACCGGAATTCGCCTTGGCGGGGCCAGCAGCCGCGTCAGCCCCCGCACCATGCCCTCCTGCCGCAGCACCAGGGCAGCACACTCGGCGCAGTGCGCCATTCCTCGCACCGCCTCAGCGGCGGTGAAGGCGGCGCGGTTGGCGCCGCCTATGCACGCGACCGCGCGGCCGAGGAAGCCCGGCGCGGCGGCCAGCTGCACCTGCCTTGCAGCCGCCAGGTCGTCACCTTCAAGCAGGGGCAGGGATATCCAGGCTGCTCCACTTGCGTCAGTTGCCACAACCTCAGTCAGGCATCCCGATCATACCGGCGGCCATATGAACCAGTCCCGATGCTGCATCAGCTTCGCCTGCTGCTGAACGCAAGCATGCTGATTGCGTGGCGAGCGGTCTGCTCAGCGGCCGCTCCACGCAATCTGGGATCGTGGCATTGCCTTTTGCTGGATCACGCGCGTAATGTCAGCTGCGGGGGTCGCGGCGACGTGGAAGCGCGCTTTCCACTCCGCGGTGGGCATGCCGTGAAGCGATGGTATGAGTAACTTATCTATCTATCTGTCGGCGGCCGGGTGCGGGTGCCTCCGCCCCATATGCGTGACAAGCTCACCGTGCATGAGCACACGTGCTGCCGGAAACACCGTCTCCGCCGCGCCCGTGACCGTCATGCGGAGGCAGCCCAGCAGCTGCTGCAGCCAGCGTCCGACAGCACCGCCGCCGTGGCGGGCGGCGCCCCGCTTCCTGCAGCCGCGGCGACCCGGCCACGGTCGGCCTCAGCTGCTGTGCTGAGCGATTGCAGGGCGTCCGCGGCGCGCTCCAGCATGATCTCTTTGACACCGCGCGCCGGCTTGCGCCTCAGCACGGCGACCAGGGCGAGGACGGCGCTGTCGAGGACCGGGCGCACTCGGTTGGCGCGCCACCAACACATTGCACCAGGGCTGCCGCCATGCCGCTTGCGCAGGGCAAGCGATGGTGTTGGGGTGGCTGCAGTTGTGCTAGGCGTTTAAGTATACATACAGTAATACTTTGGATTGTCTAGTATGCTGATGGGCTCACTCAACTAGAAGTGCCGAACCCCCGTCATAATATCCCGGTCGATAAGCAGCTCAAGTTCGTGCCTGTGGGTTCATATCGCATGAAGATGTAACAGCGCAGGTCACCCGTTAAGATGGTCCCGCTGTCTAGAGCAAATCGGCGCCGTGGTGAAATGGCCAATTGGCGCCAGCAGCTGCAGCTATTTCGTCTAAAGTCCGCTCGGCACCCCTTGGCGAAAATCGTCCGAACTGGCAGATAATCGGCGTTCGGACGCCTTTGCGTCCGGCTTGGGGATGGACGGCAGCAACCGGCCCGCAGTGGGAAACCGCCACCCTGCGTTACCTGCGGCGCGTCAAGAAGCCCTCGCGCTGATGGCCTCCCGACGCGTCCGATTCAAGCCGAGATGTGCCCGCCGCCGTTGACGTGGATGGTCTGTCCGGTGATGAACGAGGCATCCTCGCTGGCGAGGAATACATAGGCAGGGGCCACTTCAGATGGCTGGCCCGGGCGCTTGAGCAACGTTGGAGCACCGAACTGGCGCATCGCAAAGCAAGATTTCCTCGCAGTCAATCAAGCCCTGAAAGCCCTTGTGCCAAGGATTCCAGGTCACCTATATCAGCGCCCATCGAACCATCGATGTGTTGGCGTGGCTATCCTGGGCGTTCCTGTACTTACCGGCACCCTTGAATTCCACAAAAGGAAAACAGAGTATCACGTTCGTCGTTTTCTTGTGATTTGCGGCACATCCACACCTGCATTTGCAAACCGGCCCCTTATTATACATTTGCAGCCGTTCCTAGTGGATAACCCTGCTGACAGGCTGATCTTGATGGGTGACGTTACGGCTGCTGCGGCTGCTGTTGTGCTGGTCGCTGCTGCTGCTGCTGCTGCTGCTGCTGCGCTGCGGCTGCGCTACGCGCTGCTGTGGATGAGATGATGAAGCTGCTGCTGCTGGACAGTCCGCCGCCGCAGCTCCCGCTGCGCCTCCTCGCACTGCTGCCTGTGCCCCGTCCGCACCCAGTGGTTGCGGCAGCAGGCCTGGCTGCAGTAGCGCACGCCCGTCAGCGCGCCGCATCCCGCGCAGCGCCGCAGCTCCGCGCCCTGCTTGGCCGTCGCGCCGCAGTACGCGCAGCCGCGGGTGCGACCGCTGCGTGGCGCGCTGTGCGCATGGCACTGTCGTGTAGGGGCTCCTCCGGCGCTGTCGGGGCTGGCACGCGGTGCAACGCAATGTCGACTGGCGGCTGTTCCGGCGGCTCGTTGTACCGGGGATCGTCGGCGGGCTGATCGGCGTGTGGATATTGACCAACATCGACAACAGCATCGCACGCCCGGTCGTGCTCGCCTATCTGGGCGCGGTCGGTAAATCTGCCACCAGCTCTGCCAGCGGGGCGCAGTGCTCCGCCGTCGGCGGTGTCGCACACAGCTCGCGATATCGGAGTCGACCTGCGGCACGTCCAACCTGTTGCAGCTGCCGTCCGAGCCCCTGACGCAACGCGCAGGCGGCCAAGAGCCGCCGCGCTCACCAGGCGCAGGGCGCTGCACGGCGGTGCGCAGCGCGGCGGCGGTGCCGGTCCGAACGCCCGCTGTCGAGGCGCTGCCGGCTGCTCGGATGCGGCAGCATCTCCGCCGCGGCACCAGCTGCTGCAGCTCAGCGGTCGAGGCGGCCCGATCCTCAAACGAGGCCAGTCCAGACACCTTGATCGCGGAAGCACGCCCACGCGGCGCTGGCGGCTGCGCACCCGCCAACCGGCGCGTCTCGGCCAGCAGACGGGAAAGCACCGCCGCAGCTCCTGCCAGCCGCGAGGCACGCTGGCCGCCGAGCCTCCAGGTTGCAGGCCACATCCACCATCGACAACGCCAGGAACGCATGGCCGGTCAGCCGGCCGCAGCCGCAGACGCCGGCGACCGCAGCGCGCAGCCCCTCCAGTGAGCGCGGCGCTGGCCCCGGCACCTCCGCGCTGCCGCCGTGCCGCTGCTGCCGATGCTGCCGGTGCTGCCGTTACTTCCCCGCGGCTTCCCCCCGGCTGCCTGGGCGCATTGTTGCCGAGGCGAGCGACATTCAACAACGGCGCGCGCGTCTCGGCGCCGCGGGGCAATCCCATCCGCGAACTGTCAGGGCTGTTGGCACTGTCATCGCCGCTGCTGCTGCTGCTTTTGCTGCCGTCACCGCTGCCGATGCCGCCGCCACTGGTGCTGCCGGCGACAGCATAGCCGCCGATGATGTTGCTGCCACCGACGATCCCCATCATCAGGCTGCCGTCCTTGCGGCGGCGCACGGTTTCGAAATGCTCGACACGCTCGCCGCGCCGGATGCGCGCGAGAATGTCATTTTCTTCGCTCCAGCGATCGGCCCCGCCAACCGCGGCGCGCCGCTTGGCTGCTTCAAGCGGCAGCATCCGCCCCAGCAACCGCAGCCCGTTGCGGCGTTCGCCTTGCACTGCCACGGCGATCATCTGAGGCCTCCGCCACGCAGCGGGCCTCACGATGGCCGCACCCAGCAGAGCGCGCACCAGCGACCCATCAAGGGCCGCGGCCGACACAGCGGCGCCCGGGCAGGCGGCGAGGCGCGCCACGGTGTCCGACATGCTGTGCGCGATCCACAACGCCTCGCCAGCGCTTCGGCGTCGCCTGCAGAGCTCACGCGCCGCAGCTCGGCAGCCGCGCGTCCGAGGAACGCGACAGTGCCCAGCACGATCCGCTCCTCCGTGCGGACTCACATAGCAAGCCGGGAGCCAGCATGCCAAGCGTACCTCCGCCTTGATGCCAACTGGAACCTCCCTCAGGGGCGAGCCCGCGCGCGACCGCAGACAGCCGAGGCGCGCAGGGGCGAGGGCGCGGCGGCCTCCATGCTGCGGCCAAGCCACGCGGAAAATGGGGCGCTTGCCGCCGGTTGCGGCTGCAGCGGCGACGTCGGCGCTGTGGCCCAGCCGTCTGCAGGACGACGGCGGTGTCCTCCTGCATCGGACGCGCCTTCGCCGGTATCGAATCCAGGCGATCAAGTCATCCAGCGCGCCCAGGGCCAAGAACTGCAACTCATCCTGAGGGTCGAGGCGGCCGGCGCAGGCCGGCGGGCGTGCGGATTGGCGTTGGCCGGGACGCCAGGCGGGGGGATGGTCACACGGCCAGCAGTTAGGGACGGCTGGCTGGCGCCAGAACTTCGCCCCGAACGCCGGCCGCGCAGCTGTGGCACGGGGCCCCCTGCATCTTACCCCGAACCAAGCGCTATCGCGAACGAAAACCTGTTTACGTCATCGGTGTCCGCCTTGCGCGCGCCCAGCGCCAAAGCGGCCGATCTAGTGCCACGCCGGGCGGCATCGCCCGCGCCGCGTCGTCCCCGGCCCCCGGCTGAGCCAGCAGCCACACTATCAGCTTCAGCACCTTGACCACCTCGCCCCGAATCGACTCGCTCTGGCTTGCCTGCGGCTGCGCCCACGTAGTCACGCGCGGCTTTGGCCAGGCCGCCGGCCAGCGCCTCCGGGTCTCCCGCCCGCAAGCTGGCCGCCAGCAGGCTGCAGCCTGTGTCGGCCGGCAGCGTGCTGCATTCATGCTCAGGCGGGTCAGGGCCGTCAGGCTGAAGAACCTCGAGTCGGCGACGCGGCTGCCCGCCATGCGGCAGGCGGCCGAGATGAACGCGGGCGCGGCCGCGAGCGCGGCGAGCCCTCGGCACCGCTGTTGAGGAGCAGGCCGACGCAGGCCTTGAATGCAGCGTCTCGTAGCTCCCGGCTGCGCAGACATGGATTGGCGCGGGCGCCGAGCGAGGTGAGCCCAGGACGCCGGCGCTGGCGCGGAGCCGACCGCCGGGTAAGCAGCCAAGAGCACACAGGCCGACACGCAGCTTGATTGACAGGGTCGGCCCGAAGGTGCAGGCTTGGCTGTGTCGACTGCAGATGGCGCAGCGCTCACCTGCGCGCGAACAACAGCAAGCAAGTGGCATTGAAGGTGCTCACTCATTCGCCGTGCCGATGTCCAGCCGCCGCGTCATCGCCGGCACCATGCCCTGCTCCCGCAACACCAGGGCAGCCGAGCCGGCGCAGTGCGCCATTGCTCGCACTGCCTTTCGGCGGTCAAGGCGGCGCGGTTGGCGCTCCCAATGCAGGCAGCCGCGCGGCCGAGGAAGCCCGGCGCCGCGGCCATCTGCACCTGCCGAGCAGTCGCCAGGCTGGCAGCCGTTGAGAAAGGGGCAGTGAGCGGCTCATGCTATTGATAGCACCAGTTGCCGGTAACATGGCAGACGCCCCAAGCGGCAGGCATCAGGGACGCGCAATCGCGCACGCTAAATTACGCACCTTTTTGTAACCATGAGGCGTCTGATGAAAGATCTGGTTTCGCGCTGTCCGATCGAGGAGGTGATGCAGGTGCTGAGCGGCCGCTGGCCGACCTGCCAGCATGTCTGCCTTTTGAATGGCTGTCACTGCCCGCGAGTGGTCACTGGCAGTGAGCGGCATGTGCCAGGCTTGGTCCCCTCGAACCGCAGGTGTGCACACGCACCGCTCACCTTCCACAAGCACGCATGTGGCCTCAAGACCGCCTCCACCGCGCCCGTGTCCGTCGTGCGCAGGCAGCCCAGCAGCTGCTGCAACGCAGCGTTTGACGGCACCGCCGCCGTGGCGGGCGGCGCCCCACTTCCTGGAGCGGCGGCGACCCGGCCGCGATCGGCCTCAGCCGCTGTGCGGAGAGAATGCAGGGCAGTTGCGGCGCGCTCCAGCGTGGGCTCTCTGGCACCGTGCGCCGGCTTGCGCCTCAGCACGGTGACCAGGGCAAGGACGGCGCTGTCGAAGACTTGGGCGCTCCGGCTGCGGCACCATTGGAGGCCCGCCCTGCCAAGGCTTTAGTGTGGCCGGATATATGAATTTGAACGACCCTCGTTCAGAATTGGTGTTCACGTATATGGATGCGCTGCGCCGACTTAAACCTAAAGCATTTGTGCTGGAAAATGTGAAAGCCCTTGCGACGCTAGCGAAGTTCCGTCCTATTCGTGAACGCCTCCTTCGGGAAGCTCGCGAAGCATACGATGCCAAGCTCATTGTTGTAGCGCAGTCTGCCATCAACTTGACGCCCACTCGCTGGACATCATGCTTGTGTTGCTCGATCAGTCTTCTCATCACGGTGCGGCCGTGAGCAATGATGGCAGCACGCTGGAAGCGCAAGTGCACCCAGCCTTCAACCCACGGACGACGAAGCCGTAAGACGTGTGGTCAGGCAGCCGGCTGACTAGCTCCGACCGCCAGCGTGTTGCAGATATGTCAGCCGATATAGCCGGCCCCACCTGCCACCAATACACGCACTTTGACGTTCCCCTCTCCTTAATCTGTTCAGACGATGGCCTGTGGTCATGGCCTTGATGTCGTACAGTAAACTGTACCCCTTCAGATTGGCCCAGGGCTGCACTTTATTGCTGAACCAGAAGACAAATCCGGTGATGAGCAAACAGACCACCAGGACCGGCTGCCCGGCGCGCTCGGTGCAGCGGCCACAAAGCAAGCGCGGATGGCCCTAGCTTCAGGTACATGCTCAGGTTGAACCCGGAGCCTAGTGAGTTGTTGTTGTTTTGAGCGGCTTTACCACGCCTGCTTATGATCCAGACCAGGTAGGAAACGCCTGGCTGGAGTTTGCCGCTACAGCGAAGTGGGCTTACGCGCGCAGCAGGTGGATACGATCATGAAACGCAAAGCAAAAGCCTTTTTTCATAAAGACGAGGGCAGCAAGGACATAATCGCTGCATGCGGGCACGGCAACTTGGTGCTGACCAGGTCGGCCTGCTTGCCTGGTTCGAGCGAGCCGGTCTTGAGGTTGAGGCTCAATGCCCGAGCGCCCTCAATGGTCGCCATCTGGATCACCTCCACAGCCGGTAGCGGCTTACGCGACCCGCCCAGCAATTTGGCAGACATCGAAACATGTGCAAACTGCTGCTGATTACACGTGCTGGGTGAGGCTCACTGCTGCTGCGGCTGTTGATCCTTCAGTCGTTGTGGCTGCTGCTGCTTCTGCTGGTGCTACTTCTGCTGCTGCTTCTGCTGCTGCTGCTGCTGACATCTGCTGCTGCTACTGCTGCTGTTGCTGCTGCTTCTACTTTTGCTGCTGCTACTGCTGCTGCACAATCTGCTCCCGCAACTGCCGCTGCGCCTCCTCGCACTGCTGCCTGTGCCCCGTCCGCACCCAGTGGTTGCGGCAGCATGCCTGGCTGCAGTAGCGCACGCCCGTCAGCGCGCCGCACCCCGCGCAGCGCCGCAGCGCCGCGCCCTGCGCGGACGTCCTCCCGCAATACGCGCAGCCGCGGGTGCGGCCGCTGCCCGGCGCCCGGGGCGCAAGGCAGTCCTGCGCCGGGCCATCTCCGGGCGCCCGGAGTCAATCGACGCGTCTTCTTCCCAGCCTGAACGCGATTTTCGAGGTTGCACCCAACACCCTGATACGGGCGGCGATCTACCGCGCAATGTCACGGCCGGCGCCGAACGATCTGGGGGCGGGCCGCACAATTCTGCTTGAGGATGGCAACAATTTCTCCTCGGTCGAAGATGCGATCAGGAACATCACTGCCAACGGCAGCCCGCGCCTGAAGCGCACGGTTCCGCATACACCTTGCGCAGAGCGGCGCCGATCTCCGGCGCGGCCGAGGTGCGCAGCCGCCGCGCGACGCCTCTGCCGAATCGCCGCCGACGCAAACGCGGCAGATGGGCCGAGGGGCGCCGGCGCAACCAGTCAGAGGGCGCTGGACGGCATCGC
This sequence comes from Scenedesmus quadricauda, assembly GCA_002317545.1. NCBI lineage: Eukaryota > Viridiplantae > Chlorophyta > Chlorophyceae > Sphaeropleales > Scenedesmaceae > Scenedesmus > Scenedesmus quadricauda. Next base: position 25,089 of record NNCB01000004.1, on the reverse strand, counting down.
GCAGCGCGGCGGTGCCGATTCGGACAGAATTCATTGCAGGCGCTGGCGGCCAATAAAACGCGGCCGCCTCTCCACCGCAGCGCCCGCTGCCGCCGCTCAGCTGGCTCGGGCCGGCCCGCCCCTCGACCTGAGTGGGCCGCAGGCTGCTCGATTCGGCGCTGCCTTCCTCGCACGGCGCTGTCGCATGCGCGTCCGCCAAGCGGCGCGCGTTGGCCAGCAGACGGGCAAGCATCGGCCGCAACAGCTCGCATGCTGCCGTGTCCCCGCTCGCCGCCGCAGCCTCCAGGCCGCGGGCCGCCTCCACCATTGCCAGGAGCTGCTTGGCCGGTCAGCCGGCCGCAGCCGCAGACGCCGTCGGCTACGGCGTGCAGCTCCTCCAGCGCCGGACCGGCGCAGCGCGCTGCGCCGATGCTGCCGCCGCTCGTTGCCCCTGCCCGGGTCAGATCAGCAGCACGACGGCCGCAGTGGACACACGGCGGCGCACGTCTTGTCGCCGCGTCGGCGGTCGCGTCCGCATTACTTTCAGGCCACTCGGCACCGTGCTGGGCGCCATGCTGCCGCTCCCGCTGCCGCCGGCGGTGGCGCTGCCGCTGCCAGTGCCACTGCCGCTATGGCCGCCGCCGCCGCTGCGGTCGCGCAGGCACAGATGCCACAACAACAGCTTTAGACGCCATACACCAGGCGACGGCGCCGATGGCGACGAGCACGGCCGCGCTCTCCCGCAGCAGCGAGGGCGCAGCGCAAAGCACCTCATCCCACGCGCCCGCGCCCGTCAGCCGCGGCGCCCCGCCTGCCGCGTCAAGCAGCGCGCCTGCCACCAGCAACCGCAGCCACGGCCGCGGCGTGCGCCTGCCTGCCACGCCCGCAGCACGTCAGTGGCTTCCGCCGTGCAGTCGGGCATCTGCAGCAGGGCCGCACCCAGCAGCTCACGCACAAGCGACCCATCCCGGGCTGCGGCCGACTTCGCAGCGCCCGGCCAGCAAGCAAGACCCGCTGCAGCCTCCGCCGCGGCGCCCGCTGACAAGAGAGCCCCGCGCAGCGACGCGGCGTCGCGCGCCAACCGCACCGCCGCAGCTCGGCGGCGGCGCGGCCGAGCCACGCGGCGACGCCCCGCATGATCCCGTCGTGGCCGGCGGCCTCGCACGCCAACTCCCCTCGGGCCAGCAGCGCATCGGCCCGCCGCGATCTTCGCCGAACTGCCGACCGCCTGCTAGAGCCCGCGCGCGATGGCCGACAGCAGCGCACCGTCGCGCGCTGGGCGGCACTCGGACGCTTATCGACGCGGGCAGCGCCAAGGAAGAACTGGGGCGCGCGCGAACCGGCGCAGTGCCGATGCCGGCGCCGGCGGCCCAGCCGTCCAGCAGTGCGACGGCGAAGTCCTCCTGCATCAGGATCGTCCCCGCGGCTTCCACGCTTCGACGCGTCAGCTCGTCCAGGGCGCGGCCAGCAAATCCCCGCAGCTCGTCCTGCGAGGCACAGCGGCCGGCGCGGGGCGGCGCGCATCCCGGCGTCCGGTGTCAGCGGATACGCGGGGATTTGCGGGGGCCACGCGAACAGAGATGTGCGACGGGGTGAATCGACGACGGCTGCTCGCCGGTCGTGCGACGAACCAGGGCCCCGACCGCCTTCGGCCCCGACCCGACGCGCAGCGCCACCAGTTCACGTCCCGGGGGTCGGCGCCCGGCACGCCGAGCGCCAAAGCGCCAATGTGCCGCGCAGCGCCGGGCGGCATCGCCCGCGCCGCGCCGTCCCCGAGCCCAGGGTCTGCCAGCAGCCACGCCGCTAGCTTGAGCACCCTGACCGCTGCGCCCCGCAGCGGCTCGTCGTGCGCGGAAGGCGTTCGCACGTCACGTCGGCAGGTAATGGATTGCCAGGCCGCCGGCCAGCGCCTGCAGGTTCCCGCCCGCAAGCTGGCCGCCAGCAGGCTGCGGCCCTCGCCGGCCGGCAGCGTGCTGCAGCCTGCCCCAGGCTGGACAGGGCCGATCAGGCTGACATACATGGAGTCTGCGATGCGGCTGCCCACCATGCGGCAGGCGGCCGCGACGAACGCGGGCTCGGCGGCGAGCGCGGCGCGGCCCTCAGTGCCGCACTTTGTAAGCAGGCCGACGCAGGCCTTGAAGGCAGCGTCGCGCAGCGAGCGGCTGCGTGGGCGCGAGTGGCGCGGGCGCCGGGCGAGGTGAGGCCGCGACGCGGTCGCGGGCGCGGCACCAACGGCCTTCGGAAACATCGGGGCGTCACCGGCGAAGCGCAGCGGTGGGCTGGGTCGGCTTGGCACGTCAGGCTCGCTGGTGTCAATGCAGGATGTTGCAGCAGGTTCTGCTCGAACTCGGCGTGTCGAGGGAGCTGCTGCGGCTGTATCGGGTTGCCGAAAGCGTCGACGACCAGTGCCGGGACCATTGTTTTTCCAGGCCCAGGGCGAATACAGGCGGATCCTCGCGTGGTTCGCGCCGGGGCGTTGTACTCGGTGCGGTTGGCGCTGGCCGAAGCACGCACCGCAGGGTGAGGCAGGCGGTCGCCGAGGCCAGCTGCCACCGCGGGCAGTCGCTTGTCCAGACTTCAAGAGTGGCGTGGGGAGAGGGCGCGCTGGTCATCTGCACCAGGCGCGGCAGTCTCAAATGGCGTTCCGGCCGTGTGGCCATCCAGCACATGCCGCGTGGCTGCGCCTGCATCTGACCTGCTGCTGCGTTTGCGGCGACAGCGGCCGCCTGCAAACCATGCTGTTCCGCGGCGATGCAGCTGCTCAGTCGCCATCCGAACGTAAGTGCTACCAGCCTCCCGCTGTCCCCCGGCATGGCTGTCACTGCAGGGAACGTCAGCATGACATGGGGCCTGCGCTGGCAGCGTTGGCTTGATAGAAAGGGCGACAGTTGGCGCGGAGGCCCTCCGACGCATATGCATATCAGCTCACCAGGCATGAGTGCCATGCTGCCTCGAAAACCCATCCGTCGCGCCCGTGTCGTCGGCGCAGGCAGCCCGCAGCTGCTGCAGTGCAGCGTCTGAAGGCGCCGCTGCGGCCACGGGGCCTGCATGCCCATGAGCCGGTTGCGATCAGCTTCAGCCGCTGCGCCGAGCGAATGCAGGGCGTTCCCGGCGCGCTGCCGTGTGGCATCTTTGGCGCCTCGCTCGGCGCGCGTAGCACGGTCACCTGGGCAAATGGCGCGTCAAAGGCTTGGGCACTCGCAGCTGCGGCACTGCTCGCGTGCGCCGCCCGCCGCCATCGCGCAGGGCAAGCAGCGCTTTGGCTGCGTAGACCTGGACGTTTACAACATGAAGTGCGTGCGCAGATGCGGCGCCTCAGTTCCGCCTGCAGGTGATGATAGACTCGTTCGCCATTGGACGGCGATATCGGCGTCAGCTTCGAATTCTTCCCGCCGAAGACCGAGAAGATGGAAGCGCAGGTACCCATCTTCGCTGATGTGCCAACCAAGCCCCTGGGAGGCAGCTGCTTGAACGGTGTGGGCGACTGAGCAGGCGAGCAAGAGTTTGTTGGGGTAGGGCGCCTTTACGGTAGAAAGCCAAACTTTGTCATGCAAGCTTGCGGCTCACAAACGGGACGATGATCTTAACCATCTCCTACACGCTGCCACAGCTCGTGCGTGGTATCTCGGACGTACGTAGTTCCTCCGCCAGTACCTTCACGTCTGCTTCGCCCCGTTCCCCTCCCATTGGCCCCGGTCTGGTTGGTGGTGTCGGGCCGGTAATAAACTATCCCAGGCCGAATGTTCCTGCGTGGTGTTACTTTAAGTCGCAATATCGGAAGGTAGTACCGGTGGTAGAAGAAACCAGGAACATATGGTGGTAAACACCTGTTGTGGTGCCACTGGTCAAAGGCACTGCAACGGAGTCCGGGGTGTTACCGTCCCCATGGTCACTGATCCTGGTCCTGGCAAGCATGGAATGGTTCCTGAGAAAATACTGGAACATGAACACTTAATCTTTAACAACATACCATATGAACATTGAACAATTACTTGCTGAACAACGGAGTGACATCAATGGCAGCGGTGAACACGGTTTGGGAAGGAGCTGAGTGCGTCAAACACGCAGCTCCGTGCCAAACGGAATAAACGTCGCCAAGAAACTCGCTGTGCGTGCCGGTCTATGGACGATCATGTTCGGGAGCGACAGATGGTGTGGCCGCAGTCGATTGAAGTGGCCGTTGAGAGCATCACCGCAGCGCCGTTTCTGTCCGAAGCGCCCATCCTCAAATAATGCGGCCCGCTTTCTCCGCCTGAGCAGGCCGAAATCGATCGACACCACCAGCGCTAGTCAACAGCGAGCACGTGTTGGACACAGCATTTCTGTCCGGTGCAAAGGGCTGTTGGTCCCATGTCCCAGCAGGAACCCACTGCGTCGACCGCACGGCGCGCGCCACGGCCGGCCTGCAAGGGAGGGGCGCTGCGCGGCGGGATGGCGAGGGGCGGGAAGGTCAGGTGAGGGGGCGGGCCGTGTTGGGGAGGGCGGGTGGACGCGCCAAGCGGGCGTCACGAATCAGCGCAACGAACTGCCAGGCAGCACCAGTTAGAGGGCAACATGCGAACCCAAACGCCGCAGGCCGGCGTCAGCACCGCCTCTGTCGCGATACTGAGGCACCCCGATTCGCTGGTGGGCTCGTGTTGTGGACAGTCAGCGACGTGCCTCCGAGCCCGACCCCACCTGGCAACGACGTTGTAGCAGGGGCTGCGCAGGAGGTAGCGCAGCAGCCCAAGGCGGCGCGCCAGCAGCTCCTGCTGCTCTGTGGGGCCCCACCTGCATACGGCGCGTGCATGAGGCGCGGCGGCTTGTAAGAAGCCCCCCTAGAAACCCATACATGCAGCGCGCCGCGTTGCAGCAAACCCATACGGCACAGGCAGCACCAGGTCCCCTGCCCAGGGGACTCAGCCGAGCAGCGTCGCGAGAGCCCCTGTGCCCGCGCCCCACCTGCGCGCCGTCAGCCCGCGCAGCAGCGCCAGGCTGTAGAGCGTGCTGCCCGGCAGCAACCGCTTTTGCCCACGCCTGCAGCATCGCGTGGCCCGTCCCAGCATGTACTGCGACGCAGCTCCACGCGCAGGGACGCCGCCCACGGCCGCCAGCTGCGCAGCCCATGCTGCGTCTGTGTGCGTGGACATGCGGCAGGCGCAGAGGCGGTCGGGGGCCATGGCGTGCTGCCTGGCAGCCTACCAATGACTCTCCCGGCCCATCGTCCATGCAGACGCAGAAGCGGCCGGGTGCGCCTGCAGCCTGGTCCGCTCTTGTCAGCGCGCGTCGTGCCCAACCCCCGGCCGCAGCTCCACACATATCATGTACCCATGCAACATCCCTGCGCCTGGCCGCCGCTGCCCCTGCTCTCACCTCTTGAGCAGGCAGCGCAAATCAGCGGCCGCAGCAGGTCGTGAGCTCGCCCAGCCAGATCACCCTGTCGCCCGCGTCCATGCCAGCAGGGTCCAGCCGCCACCCCGCCTGCCGCTCGAGAAGCTTCTCCTCCAGCCGCCCGCAGCCGTCGCCGCCGCCGCCGCCGCCGGCGTTCGTTCAGGGCCCGCCAGCGGCGTTGACCGGGCGGCGGTCCCATGGCCATCGGCCGGCGGCCGGGCGCTGCACGGCGCGGTCTTGAGGGCGGGATCACCGCTTCGCGCGCAGCGCGCCATGCTGCATGCCGCTGCGCCGCTGACTGGCGAGCCGCGCCGTTCGATTCGGCCCTCGGCGCTGCGCGCGCTGCTACCCCGCGGACGCACCGGAGCGGGCGATGCACGCGCACGAGCTGGGCCCGCCGCGCGCCGCCGCCACGGCGACATCGCCGCACACGCTCGTGCCCGCGCCCTCGCCGCCTGCGGAGCGCCCCTCGGACTGGCTCGCCTCGGGCGTGGCGTCGGTTGCTGCCGCTGCTGCTGTCGCGGTTGAGGGTGGCGCCCAGCTCGCCGCGTGCATTGCTGCTTCCCCCAGCTCCTTGAGAAGTCATCGGCCCGATCGCCGCGCCCAGGCCCGTTGCCGCCACCACCGCCGCCGCGCCGCCCGCCCCATGGCCATCGCCGCGCCGCTGCTGCCGCACGCGCACGGCGGTCGGTCTGGCGCGATCGCCGCCGCGCGCACCGCCGCGGCCGCCGCCTGGCGCGCGTTGTACGCATGCGCTCCCGCCGCCTCCTTGCCCCCGTCCCCCTCCACGCCGCCGTCCCCACCACTGCCGCCGCCATACCAGCCGCTGCCCTGGCTGACTCCCGCTGGGCGTTGCCCCGTCTCGCTGGGCGACCTGCGCCGCAGCCGACCAGCCCGCCCAGCAGCCCCTTGAGGCGCGCTCCGCAGAACAGGTCCCGGTCCTCCCTCGAGGCACCCTCGAGCGCCAAGTGCGAGCGGCAGGCCGACCACATGCGCAATCGCATGACGAGCCGAAAGGTATTCGCTCATGGGTTGGGAAAGTTTGCAAGCGGCTGGGGCGCCGCATGCCGCATCGATCCCAGGGAGAGCGTTGACCACACCAGGTGAATGATGAATGAGAACCCTCACCCCAGTGTTTGGGGCTTGTCGAGCCCGTCCTGCGCATCGCGACTGGCGCGCGTCGCCGGGCGCCCGCGCCTGGACGCTCGCATGGCCCCCTTCGCTGCCGCCACGACGCCATCGTCGATCAGGCCGAGTGCGTCGTCGGCCATCGTTGCGAGTCGGGCGTTGATCCAGAGCTGCTCCATCTGGACAGTGTCGTTCGAATGCGCCATTATGTCTAGACATAATATGAGGACGGACGATGAGGGTCAGCGCGGCGGCAAGGCCCTGCGCGGGCACTGGACCACGGTGGTGACGAACCCGCGATGGATCATGTTGAAGATGTTGCGCGTTGAACAAGGCCGCATTGGACTTGCCCAGGATGCGCAGGTTGATGCTGTAGAGGCCGGTAAACACCAGGATGCCGGCGAGCAGCGAGTCGATGCCGAACCGCAGATGAATGATCGCTGTGCTGGCCCCGGCAGCGCCCGCCGCCTCGTGCCGACCGCATCGCTGAGGGCCCGCAGTTCCACATCCTGGCGCACTGCACTATTTTACCGTCATCGTCCTGCTCGAAAGCTAAACTGTCGATATAGCCCCAATCTGTTTTTTTGCTCAGGTAATGTCCGGTACTGCGATTCTCCACCGCTTGCCGGGAAAAGGCGCTGTTATCGACGCTATAGGCATTCGGGTAAAGGTGCATATAAATATACTCCAGGGTGTCCACAGAACCCAGTGATCAATGCCGCTCAAGGTTCACCGCTAGCGCGGAGTGCTCTCGCACGAAGCTCTTGTAAATCTCCGAAGAGATGATATACGATGGTGCCTTCACGGCCCCGCACTCGCCGATGGCAACTAGCAGATCAATCGCTTGCATGCGCACACGGGCTTTTTCGCCATGCGTGACGACGCGACGACGCGGAGACGCACGGATTCGTGTTCAACCACACCATGCTGCGGATCAAGGACCCGAAGGCGTCGCTGGATTTCTACACGCGCGTGCTGGGCTTCACCCTGGTACGCAAGAACGATTTCGCGGAGGCGAAGTTCAGCCTGTACTTCCTGGCGATGGTGGACGATGCCGGCACTATCCCGTCCGAACCGCTTGCGCGCAAGGCATGGATCGCCAGCCAGCCCGGCGTGCTGGAGCTGACCCACAACCACGGCACCGAGGCCGACCGCCGCACGGTCTAGCACACCAGCAATGAGCGGCCAATAGCACGGCGCGTGCTGGTGGTGCGCGGTCGGGGTGCTGGTCCGTGAGCGGCAGCCTTGCACATCGCAGGCCGCCCTGCGCCTGGCAACCGCCCTGCAGCCTGCCGGCGGGGCCGGCTGGCCACCAGCCTTCACGCATGTCGCCAGCACCATGCGGGCACCGCCGGCCGCCGAAGAAGCGGCGGCAGGCGCAGCTGGAGGCGCCCGAGCCGCAGGGCGCGAACGCCTTGAAAGGCGACAACACGCAGACAATCAACCGCTAGCGCCGATCGCAGCCGAGCCGCGTGCCTCGACAGCGCGGGGGAAATCTTCCCGACCGAGAGACCGAGATCCTGCGGCCCAATCGCCGCGTCTGGCGGCCGCCTGACGATCTCTGGCGAGTCGACGGGCGCCTTCCTGTCGGTCAAGGGTTACTACGCCCCCGACAAGTGGGACGTGTACATTACGATGCGCTCGGTGCGCGCCCAAGTCGGCCCCCTCGCCGCAAGCTAGGGCCGCCCTGGCCAACGGGTTCATCGCATGATGCTGGCGAACAGCTGCAAGCCCTCGGTAAAGCCGCCGAACATCGCGAGCGTGCGCGCAATATCCTCGTCATTCTCGACCCCGAACTGCTGCATATAGTCATGCTTGGCGCGCATCTCGTCATATTCGAGGAACATGCCATATTCGCTTTCGGGCATGCCGATGGTGTCGAGCAGGTGGCTGTACGCCGCGATATGCACGGTTTCACATGGTTGCGCTTGCGCCACCGCGTTTCTCGAACTGCAATGCCCTCCATCCGGCAGGCGGCCATATGGCTTTTCAGCACATGCGCCCGGGCCAGCGCGCCAACTGCATCCCAGGCGTGCGCGCCATCACGTTCAAGAAGGAGTTTGTGCAGTCGTCGCAGGAGGTGCGCGGCCGGCCCTAGGGCGGGCCGTGGCGCGGCGCCTGTCGTCGGTACTACGGCGATGGCGGAACTGGAAGATGCCGTGTTGAACAAGACCACGGCCGTCCCGTGGCTGAGCTGGCCCCAGCTGATCCATGGGGACGGGACTGCCATACGCCGGGCCGGCACATGGCGCTCAGCATCGATTTCGCGTCGCTGCCGCGCAGTCCGATTGCTCGTCCAACCGCCAACCCAACACCTGCACCCGGCCCTGCCGCTCCCCACCCACCCTTGACCCGCACGTGCCTCCCAGGCTTACGGTGAGCTGGCGTTTGACTACATTCCGCAGTCTTACCAGCTGCCAGAGCAGTACTGGGTTTGGCGCAGCCACATGCTGCAGGTGGGTCCGCTATTGCATCACATTCAGGGTTGCTTACGTCGGCCGCGGCGCGCGGTGGAGGCCGTGACGGCGGCAAGGCAGATCGAACTTCGGAAAATCATTTTGAACATTGGGTACCCCATCGACAAGGCCGCCCACGGGCATGGTCGATGCGGTTGTCCCGGGGACGCACGCCATCGCCCGCGCCCATGCGCAGCCAACTTTGTCGTCATGCGGGTTCACCCCCGTCCGCACCTGCACACCTGCGCCCTCGCCGACGGCGCAGGTCGGTCGCCGGCCAGCACCAGCACCGCGTTGTTGGGCCCGTACCAGGCGCGGAACCAGGTCTTCACGTCCTCCAGCGAGGCGGCATTGAGGTCGTTCATCGAACCGATGACGCTGTGGCCGTACGGATGGCTGGCCGGGTACATCGCTTCGGTCAGCTTTTCCCAGACCGCCGTAGGGCTGGTGCCGGCCGGCGCACGCCGGCGGCCGCTTTGGATCGGGCACAGCCGTGCCGAGCAGGCCCGCGACTCGGAAGCGTTTGTGCACTGCGTTGAGCGGAGACGATCACGCAGGGCCTGCGCCCTGCGAGGAACCACTGCGCGCTTCCACTGATTGAGCAGCTCTTGTGGTGGTGGCTGCCCGTTCCCCGCGTGTGGCGAACAACCCATGAGTCGTGACGCCTGCGCCCGCTCTCCTCCGGATGGTCGTCGAGGGCCAGCAGCAGCAGATGGCGCGTTGGCTGGCTGATCACCAGCGTCACCCCGTAGCGCGCTTACCTGATCACGGGCGGTTTCGCCGTTTCGGCATGCAGGCGCCGTTTCCAACGCCACTGCGGCCCCCGCCTTCGCGGGGCGACGCCTCTCATTAACGAAACGGCGGATCGCCGACGGGCGCGGCTGCGGCTGCGGCAGCTTGGCGCCTTCGTCGCGCATCGGTCCGGGGACGATCTGATGCCGATCTGCGGATGCAGGACCGGGGAAGTGCTGCGAAGTGGTCCGAGGAAGCCGTGGAGGCGCATTTCACCGCGCCGGGCGCGTGGATGCCGCTGCCAGCGGGGCGTTGCGCAACAAGTACGTGTGGGTGGTGCTGGCGGCTGATGGTGGCGCGGCAGCCGCGGCGGACGACGACTGGATCAAGATCGTCAAGCGCGACCCGAACGGCCTGAAGTCGGACGCTGGCAGGACATAGGGCTGCGTCGGCGTTCGGCCTGGCCGCCGGCCTGCCGTAATGCAGCGCCGACGCCCTCAACGTCTCGGCGCCCCCGAACAGCGCGTTTGAGTACTTTGGGCTCGATTTCGTGCTGGCCCCTCCCTGAGGCCGCGCATGCTGGAGGTGAATGCGGTGCCCTCCATGGCGCGCCGCCAGCGCAGCGGCTGCGCGGGGCGAAAGGAGACGGTGGACTGCCTGCTCTCCACTCAAGGGGGCGGCAGCACCGGCGGCGGCGGCGGCAGCAACAGCACCAGCAGCAGCAGCAGCAGCAGCAGCAGCAGCAGTGGTGCAGGAGCGCCTGGCGGCGAGGGCGGCAGCGGCGGCGGCGGCGGTCTGGTGGATGCGTTTGACGAGCAACAGGAGGTTTTTGTTCGCGAGATGCTGAGGATGCTCGCCGCCGCGTTGACGCGCTGCGACAGGCCGACGGGCGAGCAGCGAAGAAAGGCCGGCAAGGGCAGCAGCAAGAGGGCTCCGGCAGCGGCGCCGCGGCGGCGCTGCGTGCGGCGGCGACTGCGTTTGGGTACGTCGCCCCAGGTAGCGCCGGCACTGGTGGCGGCAGCGCAGTGACGAGGCAGCAGCAGCAGCACGGCGCGGCAGCGGAGGTGCAGCGACGGCCGCGGCACGGCGGCGGCTGCGACGGGCGATGCGGACTGCGCTCGCTGCAAACCTTGGCGGCGCCGATGCGACCGGGGAGCACTCCAACGCCGCAGTCCGGGCGCTGCGTCCGCTTATGTGCAGCGACGGCGCCGACGGCGGCGACGACGCGGACGCGCGTGGCGCGGCGCGCGACGCGTTCTCGTGCGTGCGCTGCCTGCTGCCCGCCGACCTGGTGGCGCTCGCGGATGCAGAGGAGGAGCTGCAGAATCTGGGCCGCTTCGAGCCGGCGCACGACCTGATACTCGCCGGGGCGCTGAACGCGCGGGCGTCCGCCGGCGGCGGCGGCCGACCGGCCCGCAGCAGCTCGGCCCGGCGCCGTCTGGCAGGGGGCGCGGCGGCAGACGCGATAGGGCAGCAGGCAAAGGCGCCGTTTCTTGTCGATGATGTCAGCGTATGGAAGAAGCTGCACCGCACTTGGGTGACGCTGACGTCAGCAGGTCCGGGGCTTCGCGACTGGCAGCAATGCGTTTTTTCACGACTGACGCGCAACTGCCGCCGGCCAAGCCGCTGCCGCTGCGAAGGATTGATTACATCTTGTCCGCATGGCTGCGGTTGTGGCGGGATGCAGCGCTGGGCGGTGGCGGCATGCGCGCGGCTTGCGGCGGCTCCGCGGCAGCGCAGCGGCGTCCACGGCAGCGGCAAGCCAGGCGTGGATCCCTGCCTGTTGGCGCGCCTCACCCGGCAGTCTCACACTGTTCCTGTAAATCGACGGTGCATGTTGATAGCGCGAACCGTGCCATGCGAATACATACGGATATTCTTGAGCAGCTGCATGGAGACATTTTGGTTGACGAAGTGCTTGCATTATTACATCGTGCGAAGCCAGTGAGGGGTCAGCAGTCCAGGGCTTCATCGACGATCGAGGCCATATATTATTCGACGATTATACCATGAATGCTGTGTAGTGCTGAATCCCGCGCGGAGCGAACATACGATCTGCGTCGGAGCGCGGCAAGTTTGCGTAGCAGCAATGCCGCAGGCCCCGCGCTATACCTGGTCACAGACAGAGGATCTGATATCGATCCAGGTGCATGGCATCAGCATCAAGGACCCCGGGCAGCTGCTGGCGGCGATGCGGTCGTCAAGATCACTGCTGCGCCGTACTTCCTGGTGCTCGACTTGTTTGGCGAGGCGGATGAAGACAGCAGCCGCGCCACCATGCATGGCATCAGAGTAACGCTCAGCTTGCGCAACTAGGTGGGCCGGAGTCGAAGTCGTGCCGTGCCCCGAACACGCTTTACGAGTAGCGGGCTGGCGGCGGCGGCCATTGCACGTGAACCGTGCGCTACTACCAGCGCACGTAGGCTGCTGCGTCAACCCGAGCGACCCATAGGAGGCGTGCGTCGTTACGACGAAAACGATGTCAATCGGCTTCAGTTCATCCGGCGCGCTCAGATGATGGGATTCAGCCTCGACGAGATCGCTGGTCAAGCGCAAGCAGCAGGAGGAGACGTGGGCCCCCAACCCCTGCGTCCCTCCCCTGCGCTATGAACGGTTACAGTTGCTCTGGTGCGCGCGTGACAGGGGGGGTGTCATGCATCAATCGCTGGGATGACGAGGGAAAAATAATCGAACCGACCAAGCCGATAAAATTGCCCTAGATCTTTGACGACGAGTTCAACCCCTCAACCTGCTCCACCAACGCGTCGATCTTGTGGTGCAGCCGCATGATCTCCAGCTCGGCGCGCAGGTTGATCTCATAATCGAGGCTCGCCGCCTTGCGATCCTTGGCCGCGGCGCGGTTCTGGCGGGGCCACAACCCCCTCGGTCCAGCGAGCACGCACGCATGCAATATATCGACGATCTCGCGTTCCCGCGGCGGCAAACTGGACAACATGCGACTCACCTCGTGCGCTACATTTGTAGCGTGCTACATTTGTAGCGCATGCTTGGCAAGGGGTTTTATTCGCATAATACAGATGTTGTGCATCGACCCTTGGGGCGCACCCCGATCCGAACCGGGGGCAACGCCGACGGGGGGCGTCAGACGGTCGGACCGGTCACCGGGGTGATGAGTCAGATTACGAAGAGGACGAGCAGGCTCAAGAGGAGCACACAAGCAAGCAGCAGCAGCAGCAGCAGCAGCAGCTGCAGCAGGAGGGCGAAGGAATGCAACCTGGCCAAGAACGGTCACAAATGCATTGCTTGGCGGCCACCGACAGCCACAGCGCCCAAGACCAACCGCCGTGCCAGCAGGCAGCGCCAGTGTGGCCGCCGGCGCAGTGTGGCCGCCGGTAGCAGCTTGCCTGCGAGGAATTGCTGGCTGTTCGGCGCGATCCTCTATCCCGGGCAGCGCCTGCCCGACGACCGCGCCGACATTGTCGTCGTGCTGAAGGGGCCGGTCCGGCCGATCATCCTGCGCGAAAAGCGGCGCGTGGCGGGCATCTGGGTCAATGCCAGCAGCATTCGCCTGCGGCAGCGCGCGGCCACCGGGGCTCGCGACGGGGACAGTGGCGAGAGCGGACGGCCGCTCGGCGACGGCGGCTGCAGTGGCCAGACAGCCCCGAACCGACAGCGGTGCCCCTGCCGCGGAGGGCAGCCTGGCGCCGGTGAAGGTGATGCCTGCCTTCACACTCTGCCGCAGGAGCAGTGACCCAACCGTGCCTAACGCAGCATGCCTTCAGCTGGCCGGCATTCCGCAGTCCGATGGGCATATTGAGGCGATACCCGGGCCCTACCAATCCGGCGTCGCCGCAGCCATGTGGCCTTCACGCCGCTGGAGACGCCCCACCTGCCAGCGCGCGAGCAGCGGGAGGAGGAGCTGCGGCTACACAAGAAAGGGGGGCAGGTGCCGCTGCCACCGGCCAGGGCCCTCCCTCTGCTTCTATGAGTGCATGCAGGATCTGATGATCCATTTCCCTTTGGGGACCCAGCCTGCCAAAAGCTCACACACACAGAGACAATGCATGCATGCATGCATGCATGCATGCACGTGCACACACACACACACACACACACACACGCACGCACGCACGCACACACACACATGTACGTATGCACGTTCTCACACACATACAGACATGTTTGCAGGTACGTGCACACGCGCGTGCCCAAAAACATGCACACATGCTCCCATTCATGAGCATGCGCACTCGCACACATGCACCGGAACGCCAACATGCCGCACCAGCAGGTCCCTCGCGACAGCGCCGACATTGCCGACCGCCAGCCCGCGTTCCTCAAGGACAAGGGGGACGCGCTCTTCAAGCAGGTCAGCCTGGAAAGGGGGACAAAAAAATCCAGCAGTGTCCAGAGACGCGTGTGCCGCAAAGCCGCCGCGGAGCTCTTGGCCGGGCAGAAGTTCATCGCTGTGCGAGGCACGGCCGCAACGGGGGTTTGTGGCCCAACCGGCCTACCGACCTGACACGCCCGAGCAGGGCTGCGTGGTCATGGCCGGCAACCCGTACACCGAGTCCGGCGAAGTCTTCAGAATCCCGGACATGCTGGCCAACCGCGCCGACATCTACAACCTCGGCGACGTGCTCGGCGGCATGGAGGATGCTTCCGCGCGCTCAGCTCGTGCGCGCGCTGCCTGGAGCCGGCGCAGCGCCGGGCGCGGCGCGGCGAGCTTGAGACCGTCCTGCGGCGCGGCCGGCCGGCCGTGCTCAGGAACCCCGTGTCGGCAGCAGCGCGCCTGCACCCAGTGAGAGCAGGGCCAGTCCAGAGTCCTCGGCAGGAGGGGGTGTGCCGGAGTGCAAGCGGCTGGCGCGGCACGGAGAAGCTCTGGGCAGGCGCGCGGCTTCGTACAGATCACCTGGTGGCGGGTGGATAGCATGCAGAGGCTGACCTGCGAGAGGCCCTCGGTGAGGCTCTCGGGCAGGAGCATCGCAACCAGGCTGCGCCCGGATCGGTTGTCTGTGGGCTGGCTGTAGTTGTGCGTCACATAAGTATCGACGGGCGATGCCGTTGCAGAGCGTCACCCGACGTCGAAGCCTTTGTACGTTGGCTCCCAGCGTGAAGCTGTAGGTATACTCCGGAAACGAGCGGCCCGTGATCACGCGGTCGTGGTGCGGGAGCGTGTCCCAGACCACGGCGCAGCAGCCACGCCTTCTGCCGCGGCGGATGCAGCAGAGGGGGACGCGCCTGGTGAGCATGGCAGCGGCGGCGGCGAGGCCGCCACGCGGCAGGGGGCGGCGACGACGGCAGCGGTGTGGGAGAGGGCGGCGGAGCGGTTCAGGGTGCGGGACTACGAGGGGGCGGCGCAGGCGTTTGGAGTGCCTCTTGAGATGCAGGTGGGTGCCATGTGCTGGCCTTGAAGGGTGCGGCTGCTTGTCGATGATTTCGCTGTTCGTCGCAATATGCACAGAGGGTGGCTCGCCTATCCGCCGCTGTCGGGAATTTCGTACAGCCCCAATGTCGGCGTCGATTATTATATCTGGGGTCTCCAGATAGCCGGGATCGGCACGACCTTATGGTGCGCAGCGCGGACAGGCAACGCCGAAGCTGCGCGCGCCCTGGCGAATGGCCGCCTGCTGGCTGCCCCTTGACGATAGATCAGAGCCTCTCGGACTGCCGTCGCCGCGCTGAGCGCACTGCTGCCGCTGCTGGAAACGGACCCCCGCAAAGCACTTTGTGAGGCGGCTGGCGCCATGTCGGCCGCGCATTCCGAGGTTGCTGGCCCCGACCCAGGATCGATGCAAGCTGCAGCAGTATTGGTGCGAGTGGGGCCGTCGGGGTTGCCCAGCCGCATCCTGATGTGGGCGATGCGCTGCATCAGAGCGTACAGGGCGGACATCCGGAGGGCCTGGCGCCTTTGGACGAAGTCGTTGCAGCTGCCAGGCAGCTGCTGCGTGTTGATGGCTGCAGCTTGTCCGCACCTGAATCAGGAGGTGCTTGTGATGGCTGCAGCGATGCCCGGAACGACACAGCAGCACCTGCAGGGGGTGAGGAGGCGCCGTGGCGCGCGCATGCACAGCGGCTGCCCGGGTTGCCGCCCGCATGGCGCTGGCAAGCGGCTGCCTTAAGCGTGGCAAGGATGCGGCGGGACTGTACCGCGGCGCGCGGGATCTGTACTGCCTGCTGCGCGACGAGGCGCAGGCGCGTCGGATGGAGGAGGATGAGCAGCGCATCTGGGGTCCCTTGCGTGCGAATGAAGTGACGATGCGAGTGGGGGCACGCCGGGTGAGCAGCCGCTGGGTTCTGGAACAGCGAATTCATCATTCGCCTCCCTTCGCGCTCGCGGTGGCTTCGGGCGCCTTGATCCGCTTCTGCACTTCGTTCAGCGGCAGATAGGGGGTCACCCCGCGTGCCTCGACAATCGTCTTGTCGACGTTCGACAACACCGTCTCCATCGTTTCATAATAGAGGCGCTGGCGGGTTACGCCGGGCGCGCATATTGTTCGCGCGGCGACGCGCACGCGCGCGTGTCGGCATCACCTATGATGCGCTGAGAAGCACGTGCAATCCGGATGCCGTGTCGCGCCTGCGCCCGCCCGCGGCAATGCGCGCACGCTTGGCCGGGCTAACTATCTGATGCAGCGGAGCGTTATTGGCGCCCGGCGATCCCGTCGGCAGGGTGCTGCGCGTCGATGGTCGGATTTCATGACCGGAGGCTCATTTTACCAAGCTTGCTACTTGATGGGCAGCACAGAACTACGAATAAAGGAATGCCAGGAGCAACCTGGACTGCGCTCTCGACGCCTGGCGCCGATTGGCGCTATCTGCTGACTTCACAACAGGCTGGCCGTTTGGAAAGCGAGCATCTGATTTCATCGAAAGGGATGAAATATCAGGACAATTTCGCCCCAAATCTGGCCTAACCTTCAACGACGACCTCACGCTCTCTGCGACGCCCGAGAACGTCGAAGCCGTCGCTCAAGAGCTACGATACCCGAGGCAGGTGCCGGAGCACATTGGGCATATGCGAGGCATAGCAATCATCAGTATGCCAGCATGGGGGTTGGAACAGTAATGATGTAAACTGTACAGGCCTCCAGATCTTTGGCATGGTGGGTAAAGGCCAAATGCTGACAGCAAGCTATCACTTGCCAGTCAGCGCCCACGCACACCATGCTCGGCGAGCCGACTGCCCCCATGACATTGGATGGGTAGCAGTCAGTCCCGAAAGATACCAGAGCACGGGTAGTTTCACCCCCTGGCGCATGGTCGGGGACGAAGACTGCAAAGGTCATATCGGTGCCGGTTGCCGTGCTCTTGTGTTTGTACACGCCCTGCGTGCCGCCATGGCTGCGAACGGTGGACAGGGTGTTCGAAGTCATAGCACGACCAGAGCCATCCCTTCTCTTGCATTCCGCGATGGCGGCAGTGCCGGTTCGCGAGGGTGCCGCAGCGGAGCGCACACAACCCTTGGACGACGCCGTCCTCGCCCTGGTCGCCGTGCTGAGGCACAAGCCTGCGCGCCGCACCACAGGACAACGATGCAGCGCGCTGCGGCCGCCCTGCGCTCGCTCCTGGACAGCGGTTTTGGCCGATCATGGCCGGGTCGTCGCGGCTGCAGGAAGCAGGGCTCCGCCCGCCACGGCGGTGGTCCTGTCGGACGCTGTGCTGCAGCAGCTGCTGGGCTGCCTGGGCACAACGGACATCAGTGCAGCAGAGGTGGTTTTAATGGCAGCTGTTTTGCTCTGGATGGTAAGATTTGCGCAAACAAGCGGCAGAGGAAATCCGCCGGACTGCCAGTCGGCTGCCTGTCTTCGCGACAGCATCGACATGTACTGCGAACAAGCAGCGCTAGCGTGCAGGAGCAGCCAGCAGGAGGAGCCACGCTGGATTATTTCGGGGGGTCGACCATATTTCACGACGGGCGACCGTCAGCTATCCTGAAAGGCGGCGGCAGGCGCGTGACGCCCCAAGGCTTGTCAACACTGATCGTATCGAGTTTCCTGCTCATCATGGAATCCACCGGCAAGAGGCATGCGGGCTACGGCACCCGCGAATGATTGACCCTTGAGCCCCTCGCCAGGTTCCCTTGCCGGAAAGGTGCTGATCTGGCGTTGCAACCCATGTGCAGCGGCCGCCGCGCCGGGCTTCCTCGGCCGCGCAGTCGCCTGCATCGGCAGCGCAACCGCATCGCCTGGGGCCGCAGGGCGTGATGGAGCACATGCCGACGCACTGCGCCGAGTCTCTGCCCTGGTGCTGCGGCATGAGGGCATGGTGCGGGCAGCTCACGCGGCTGCTGGACCTGCCGAGCAGGTGCCTGAGTGAGCGCCTGCGATGCCGCTGCTGGTATTTCTGAATGCCATGTTGAGGCCAGCTGATCTACAGTATCGTGCAGCAGCAAAGACGAGCCCGCACGTGCTCAGCTGGCGCTGTTGATTAAGCGCAGCGTCGACCTGGGCGCTCTCGGCTGCGCCAGGCCCTGTGCGCGGCTCATCCCCACACCACTCCCTGTCTGCGCAGCCGCCTGCTGCGCGACTCCGCTTTCAAGGCCGCGTCGGCCTGCTCGACAACTGCGGCGCCGACGGCCGCGCCGCGCTCGTCGCCGAGCCTGAGTTCGTCTCGGCTGCCTGCCGCATGGTGGGTAGCTGCGTCGCAGACTTAGACACCACCTGCCATGGAGCCATTGCGGCCTGTCGCGTGACTACAGCACGTCGTCGTACAAGGAGGATCAGCCTGCTGGCGGCCAGCTTGCGGCCGGGCGACATGGAAGCACTGGCCTGCAGCCTGGCCAAAGCGGTGCAGACTACGCCAGTCGCAGCCTTCAGGTACTACCGAAGTGGTCGAGCTGCTTTCCAACGAGCCGATTCAAGAGCGAGGTTGCTCGTATTACAGGCGATACCGAGTTGAGTAGTGATCCTGGGCCTTGAAAGAAAAGCTGACTCGGGCGATGGCCCGGCGAGGCGCTGATCGAGTCCTGGGCGCTAGATTGGCGGTTGCCAGACCGCCGCCGATCACCGTGAGCGGTGCGACGCGGTATGGCTCGTTCATAACGCAGGGGGCTGTGCGGGTAAGCGGCGTCCGGCGGGCGTGACGCCGTTTTGGCGCGCCGGAATCCCGATCGCGTTTCCGACGCGATGTCCCACCTCCTCCTGGCCGCCGCTACGTCCCGACCAATAGCATTCAAATGCCCGCCGGCCCGCGCCGACCCGTCTGCCCCCTCGGACATTGTGCGGGAGTGCGCCCTCGGCGCGCTGGAAGAGCTGATTCGCCGAGACGAGGAGGCGGCGGGGGCCGTCCTGATGCAGGGGGGCAACACAGTCGCCCTGCTGGACCGCTGGGCGACCCCCATCGCCGTTGCCGCGGCCGCCGCTGCCGGCAAGCACGCGCCCCGCTCATCTCGTGGATCGGCCGCAGCATGGAGGCCGCCGCAACCTCGCGCATGCGCGCGGCGCTGCTGTCCGCGATCGCACGGGGGCTCGCCCCTGCAGGGAGGCGCCGGTTGGCGGAAGTTGCGGCGGACACGCTGGCACTGCTGGCTCCTGGCTTGATACGTGAGGCCGACAGGAGGAGAGGATCATCGGGGCACGCCGCGTTCCTCGGACGTGTGACCGCCGAGCTGCGGCGCGCGAGCTCTTCAGGGAGCGGAAGCCCTTGGAGTCATCGCGGCGGAAAAATGGACGAATACATCCGCGCTGCCATCTTCGGGCGCAATGAACCCGAACCCCTTGGCGTCGTTGAACCACTTCACAGTGCCGTATTGCATGATCTCGTCGAACCTCGTGATGGATGCAGGGCGTGTGCGGCAGTGCAAGGCGCCGCCGCGGCCGGGCTGCGTATGCTGGTCGCAGGCGCGTGCAGGATGCTCAAGCGCCGACGCAACCCACCGGTCGCCGTGCGCGAAGCGCCTGCGCGAGCGTGCCTTCGTCGAGATAATCGAGTTCGCCACCCACCGGCAGGCCCGCCAGGAGTCAGCCTGCGGCGGCCGCTCTCGTTGGTACGGCAACTCCAGCAGCTCTGCAGTGGCAGCGGCAGCACCAGCGGCGGTGGCAATGGCCGCAGCAGCACCGGCAGCAGCACCGGCAGCGGCGACCACAGTGCCGACGCCCTGACAGTATCGCGGCAAGATCGCCCACGCGGCGCACGATACGTCGCTGCGGTGTGCCGGCTGTGGCTCTCATACTGCTAGTCGACACCCAGGAGCCAGAGGGCAGCAGCAGCAGCGGCAGCAGCAGCTGCTGCGCAGGGCCGCCGCCGGCGCCGCGCCCGCTGGAGGAGCGAGCGCCGCCGCCGCCGACGCCTGTTTCTGCGGCTGCGGCCGGCTGACCGGCCAAGCGCTCCTGGCGTCGGCAATTGTGGATGCGGCATGCAGCTTAGAGGACGCGGCGGCGAGCAGGGACACAACAGCAGGCGAGAAGCTGCGGCCGCTGCTTGCCCGTCTGCTGGCCGACGCGCGCCGCTTGGCGGGCAGGCAGCAGCCAGCCCCTCACGAGGACGACCATCCCGCACGAAGTGCTTTGCGCGAGCCTTGTCCCGAGGGGCGGGTTGCCCGATCCAGCCGAGTGGCGGCAGCGGGAGTTACGGCAGCGAGCGCCGTGGAGGCAAAGCGGCCGCATCTGATTGGCCGCTGCCGCCTGCGACGATGCTCTTCCGAGTCGGCACCGACGCGCTTCGCGCCGCCGTGCAGCGCCCATGGCTGGTGACGGCCGTGCCTTTGGGCCTGTCGCAGTGTTTGCATCGGGGGCGCTCCAGCGGAGGCCGCGCACGGCAGCTGCATCACCATGACTGCGCCGGCAATTCACGCCGCCCTGCGATACGGTGCGTCTTGAATTGATGCCCAAGGAGGGCTCGGCTTTTGGCGCGACGTTACGGTCACGGCTGCGGTCAGGGTTGAGGTTGAAGAGAATCCTGAGGAGACAGATGGCTCAGGCCCCTGCCTTGTTGACAGCACGTGACGACGCATGTGAGCCAACCACACCCCAGCCTCAGCCGCCGAAGCCAGCCGCCGCCGGCACCGCGGCGCCCGGAGCGGGCCTGCGGTAAGCGTGTCTTGCGGCAAGGGGGCCACGCAGCGGCCGCACCGAGGCTGGTCATATTGCGGTAGAACATCCGCGCAGGGCGCGGAGCTGCGGCGCTGTGCGGGGTGCGGCACGCTGACGGGGGTGCGCTACTGCAGCCAGGCCTGCTGCCGCAACCACTGGGTGCGGACGGGGCACAGGCAGCATTTGCGGAGCGAGCGCGACTTGCGGACCATATAGTGACCCGGCCAGATGATCCGCGTGCGCACACCGTGACGGTCGAGCATCAGGCCCGGACGGGGAAACCATATCTGGCACGGTTGCCAGTCATAATCGGTCGTTTCCGGGTCGGGTACATTTGGCATGGCTGATCCTTGCAATAGGCCCAGTCCCCACCATCGGCTTTTAAATCTTCCCCGCTTTTCTATGAAACCCGGTGAAGGATGTGATAATGTGGTTGAGAGTGGTGCTACGTTTGATTATCAGGGGGCGCTAAGCCGGCCAGCCACTTTTACCCAGATCATGTAATCTTCTCACTCCTGCGGAGAGATTAGGTAATAAGACCTAATTTATATACCATCATTGAACCTGTAGCTCTGGATATCGTACTGGCAATTATTGCAATAATAAAGTACCCCAATATATACCACCAATATTGAGGCCTTGTATCTCTACCTTAAAATTTGCATAATGCGTAGGCCTCGTGAAAAGCCACTCATTTGTCCTTGGCTTTGCCATATCTACCCTTACCCAGGCTCCCGACCTTCCCGAGATCCAAACCTTCCACCAGGAGGACGAAGGATTTTTCAACGTGCTTTTTGACATTATCCGAAAGCATCCGTTTCTGTTTACTTTTTTCTTCCTGATTCCCTTCCTGGCTCTCGTAATTTCGATGGGTTTTAAAATACACTCGTGTTCACGAACTGCACGCGCCACAGGCCAAACGACATCGCAGCCAATTTGAACTCGTTCAAAATCTAAGTGGCAATGCACCGGCTAATATTAACGAGTTTGATATACTTATCGCTTATCAAATGTGTACCTAAAGAAAAAATAAATCTCCCAACCGGTATATCGTGCGGACATACCATGCCCAACATGATCCCGGCACTTGAAGCATGCTCCCGGCATTACCTTCATCCCGCCACGTAACAGACCATGATCTAAAAGAAACATTTAACCTCCCTCACTTTGACGGTTTGCATGTGTGCCCCAGAATTGCTCGAAGTTTCATGGATGGTGGCCTGCCGCACGTGTATCGTACTACGTATGTCAGCCATGGGTCACCTGCATCGGTGGGGTGGTTACCTGGTCACCCACGAGCTATGACCATGACAGCGGGCTCAGGCCGCACAACCTTGTGTATGCGGAGATCTTTAAATGATGCGACAATTGTTCGACAGGTGCATATTCGATCGTTGATCAGCCGCAGCTGGCTTCAAAAACCTCATCTAGATTCCCCCCCGTCGCATCGAATCCACGTTGTAAAATTCTTGACGTGACGCTAGGCACGAAGCGCCACGTGCCCGTTTGTGGTGGCCGCACCGCGTTGATAGCGTCTCGATCTCATCGCCTCGCTTGACGTGGGCGAACGTCGGCATGGTCGCGACGCTGGCCCTACCCAGATCTCACATACGGTCCACGGGCGGACGCGTCGACTACTTTGCAGTGCGCATCCCTGCGGCAACCGGCGGCGCCTCGCCGCGCAAGGGCATGATCCGCCATATGCTGGAACGCGATGCCGACGTGTTGGCGTCGGGTGCGCCCTCGCTGCTGGATCGCGCGTTCATCGATGCGCACACCAGCGGCTTCGAGGCATTCGCCGACGACGTGATGGCGGAATCTCGCAGCGCGCTGCCGCATCGGGTGAGCGAATCGGGGCTGACCGAAGCCCAACTGCGCAAGGCTGGCGACATCTACCTCGGCGCAGGCAAGGTCATCGCCTGCTGGGGCATGGGCATCACCAGACAAGGCGCTTGGTGGCTCATTTTGGTTGAAGCACCACGGACGGGCACGGTCATAGTTCGAGCCCCGCAGGATGGTGTTCACTGAATCGCAGGTACCTGCGCACGCGAACAGCCTCTGACAGCCCGCCAAACTCCCCTGGCATCGCGCCGCCCGCGGGGCTCCCGCGCAGCCTGGAGCTCTGCAGGCGCCGCGTGGTGGTCTCCGCCGAAATTGACAGCCGAGACGACGCTTACCGATGGTAGGGCCGTGCGGCTGATGGCACGCTGATGTCATGCTGATGTCACCTCCCCAACGCACGAGCTCGTCGACAGCAGGCAGCCCCGGGCATGGCATCCTCCTGGGCTTAACTTTCACCCCCTTGCCTGTGTAGTCCTCTCCGCCGATACCCCATTCGAGGCGCGCGCCGCTGAAGCGCGCCGATAACGCTGCATGTCGCGGCCCTCTGAACCGCAGGGTTATGTACTGGCGTCGCAGCAGCCGTCGTTCCGCGACAGCCGCTGCGTCTCGGTGCACACATCCCTGAGGAGCACGTTCGGCACCAGCGTGCCGGCCGCGCTGCAGCGGCCGGCGCCGCCGCGGACGCGCCGCCGAGCGTGAGTGCCTGCGCCTGGCTAGCAGGCGCGGGGGGGCACTGATGATCAACTCGAGGCTTACGCCGCCGCTACCTGCATCGTTTGGGGAGTGTGGCGCGCCAGCTTTTATAGTTGTTTTTCAGCGTGTGAATCTCGTTTCCATGACCGATCATCACTGGCCCGAGCAGGCGGTGAACGGCACGCGCGACCGGTGCTGTATCATGCGCGCGAAAAATGCGCTTCATTCGTGTCACGATCGACCGCGCGACCGGCAAGCTGAGTCGATGCCAACGCCAGGCGCGTCTTCGTCGCGGGCTCAGCGGGTGCCATCGGCCTTGGAGCTCGCCATGCCGCCGCCCGGGGTGCCGAGCCCGGAAGGACATGATGTATCGGACAGCGCTGCAAAGTTCCCGATGATGAAAGCAACAAACGCCGACGTAGAGGATCTTCTTCAGCAGCAGCAGCTTTGCGATGACATCATTCTCGCCGCCCATCGCCCAGAAGAGCCCGGCGAGCGTGATGTCGATGCCGATCAATATGCTGGTCAGGAACGGCACGTCGCGGCAGCCCGAGCCGCGCTGCTCGATGCAGCCGATCGTACCGCACCAGCCAGCGGCAGCGGACGGGCGACTAGAGTCGTGCGCCGTGCGAGCGAGCTCGTTTCGCTGATGACAAGAACGACGAGGTTCTGCCGCGGACCTTAAGTTCCAAAGGTAGCGGAATGTGCTTCGGCCGATGAAAGCCTTGGTGCCGGCTCGCGATTGAACACGGGATAGCACATCAACACAAGGTCAAGGCGCCGCATTCCTGTCTGGCAGCTGGTTTACTGCCGGCGGCAAACCCCTGCCCCCCCCCTCAAGCGGAGGCGGCTTCTGGCAGCAGGTCGGCAGCCGCCCAGTGAGGCCGCTCTCATCAGTCGTACTGCCGCAGGGCCGGTGCGGCCCTGCTTCCCTCCATTGGCATCATAACGCGTACATGCAATCGACCCGACGATCCCGATCTTCATCGCGATCGGTGATTCCGCGTCTCTTCGGCGGCGGTTGCGATCGCATCGAAACCGTAAACGCCCAAAGAAGATGATCGCCGCAGCGGCCATTACCCCAGCACTCGACGCCCTCTGCCGGCCTGTCTCCCTGTCTGATGCCTGCCGCACCCGCCAGGCAGAAGCCATCTTGGATGACTGTCAAGAGTTCCTTGATCGGAGGAGTGGTACTCACACGTGAGGGGGCTGAAGCAGCAAGCTGCTGTGGTGCTTCAAATGCATCCTTTCTGGATCGAGCGGTGCCGGCTCATCGCAATGCCACGCCCTGCGGCGACAGCGTTTAGCCACCGCCACCGTCGGCCCTCCCGCAGCCGGCGCCCCCCTGCCTCGAGACCGTGCGCTGCCGGCACGCCGCCCTCGCTTCCTCCGACACTCATGAATGGGTGGGTTCCGCCCTCTTGTCGAGAGCTTCGAGAGCGGCTCCCTGGCGGGCGGCAACGCTGCTGGGCGTCACCGGCTCGGGCAAGACCTACACCATCGCCAACGTGGTGCAGGCGGTGCAGAAGCCGACGCTGGTGATGGCACCGAACAAGACCCTGGCGGCGCAGCTGTACGGCGAGTTCAAGCAGTTCTTCCCGCACAACGCGGTGGAATACTTCGTCAGCTATTACGACTATTACCAGAGTACAGTCCCGGTGCCCCGATACCTTCCACAAGGACAGCTCGATCAACGAACACATCGAGCATTTTGTTTTTCACCCAAACTGCCTCCTGAACGTGTGGGCAGGTGATGGGCCTTGCCGGTGCGTGCGGCGGAAATGATGAACGCCGCGATCGGTCGAGCAGCGCCTCCCGAAGTTCACGCGCGCGCTCCTCAACCAGGCCTGGGCGGACGTGTTGACGCTGACCCTGCTTCGGCAGGGCGAAGACTC
>NNCB01000003.1:0-54542 GCA_002317545.1 Scenedesmus quadricauda | reverse complement strand
AAGGTCAATAGTTTGAAAGGGGTTAGGGATTTAGTGGCACGTAGGGAATGTCTGCAACCGCCAATAACCGCTGTCGAGTCATACATGGGTATCAAACCCTAATCCCAAACCCTAAACCCTAAACCCTAAAATCCCGGGGGCGCCAGTTGAGCACCAGCCAGCTACGTCAGCACAAGCGCCGTTCAGCTACTCATCCGCAACGGAATGACGGCATCCCTTGATGGTGCTGCCTGCAACGCATACTGGTGAAGTAGGTTGATTGAGAACAGTGGTCATGGCTCGTCTTCATTTGCTGGCACGTGCCAAAGTGGAACCCTGCCAGGCGCTCAGGGGTCAGGGTTTAGGCGGCCAAGGATTGTTTCGACATACCATATTTGCGCTCATAAGGAGACCGCTGAATTCCTGTTTGGTGGCTGCTGTGGCACTACCTCCGGGGCTCATAGCGCAGGATTGCTCTGCAATCGCCGAAGGATTTGGTTTGAGCGAGCGTGAACACCCTACTTTTGGCTACGCATCAATTGACGGCATGCACAGTCGATCTCGGTTGTCATGAATTTCAAAGCGTGCACGAGATGCAATGCAGGCTGGAGACCCAGGGCACTCACAACATCAGCGTAACACCGTGCGAGATTTGGAAGAAAAATGCTTACATTGCTATAGCGATGCCAATACAGAATCTATCACCATGCGACCACAGGCACTTTTTGCTCATGCTGCCCGAGCATTCTGTAGGCCACACTTTCACAATGGCTGCGGCCTCATTGCATACATTCATACCTCGACCATTGATATTAGCACCGAAGGTCAGAGTTGCCGTACCATTTGCCGTACTTACCTGCCCGGCATTATCCACCGATTTAAAAGGGATGCTTCCCGGGCCGTCAAAGTCAGGATCAACAGTAATTGTTTGCGTAGGAGCACCTGATGCATTGGCAGGTACCAGCACACCGGCAGCAGGCCATGTTGTACTTTATAGCTATTTCCATGATAACAATAGCTTGTCTGGTCTGGCAGGAGGGCCTGGGTGAAGTTCGCAGATGCCAGCGTCGACACATGGCCGCTTGCCATGTCCACCGCAAGGCGCCAGGCACTGCCACGCCTGCCGCTGGCTAGCGTCTCTCCCAAGCCAACCGCCACCTCTGCGACTGCGGTGTCATGTGTGTCGCCCAAGGGGCTATGTGTGCAGCCGAATGAAACTGCGGAGCAAGCATTGCCTGCACCAGCACTGCCATGGCGCATCGGCCTGCTTCACGCCAGCGACCGGCGCTGAGCACGGCCCGCGCGTATGCAGCGAGGCCCAGACCGCGCTGATGGCTGCGGCGATTTGTCCGGCCCGCAGACCAGAAGACGCATTGGACAGACTGGAGACCGCCCGGCCCTCGTGCCTGCGATTTTCTCCCGATGGCGCTGGAACGGCAATTAGCGCACACCGCAGGGAAGACGCCATCACACTGCGTCGCACGGCCTCTGGTATGACACGGCGCGCGAGAATGCCTGCAGGCAGAACGCAAAGAAAGTGGAGGCTTTTTGACTTCAATCGCAACGCACCGACTATATTTAAGTACCAGGGCGCGGGTCTTTGGGCGAAAGGCGTTTGGCAACGATCTACGGCTGTTCAAAAATTTCCATGGCTTGAGTGCGCCACATCGAACCTCCAGGCACCTCATCAACAACCACACGCACCTGCAGCTCTTCACACACCGCTTCTCAAGTCCGCGTGAACCTCTGCGCCCGCGCCATCGTGCGCCGGGCAGATCGACTAATTGGAAAGGAAGACCCTCATGACCGCACCTGTCATTCGCGGCGTCAATCATATTGGCATCACGGTGCCCGATATCGAGGCCGCCAAATCATTCCTGATCGAGGCCTTTGGCGGCCAGCTGATCTATCAGTCGTTCGGGCCAGGGGATTCTGACCGGTTATTGAGGTCAAGGAGTGCAGGTTCAGGGTAGCCGACCACAAAATAGGTTGACACGCAATTGCTGCACAGGTAGAAACGCTCACACGTCAGCGCTACCAGCGCACCTGCTGAAGGCGGCCGCATGCTGCCGCCTTGGATCCGCCCTCAGAGGCCGTGCAGTCCAGCAGGGCCACCACGCCTGGCTTGGACACCTTGTCACGGCCAGCGACCAGGTAGCACTGTCCAGCCCGTTGTTGCTGCTGGCCTGCGCTGCTTTGCTGCCGTTGCCGTTGCTGCTGCTGGCACTTGTCGCCGCTGACTCTGTGGCCGTAGCCGGGCGCAGCTGCACACCCTCTGGTGACGCCATCAGCGCAACCTGCTGCCCGAGCAGCGGCAGCACCTTGACGCGATGATGTCGCGGTCCTCAGCGTCACAAATGGCACCCGCTCCTGCCGCGCGCGCACACCTGCGCATGTAAGGATGGCAGCGCATGGGGCAGGCTTTGAGCGGAGCTGTGAAACCAGACGTGCAGAGGCGGTGAGACTCAGGACGAGCAAACCGCTTGAAGCCCTCATCGCGACGCAACGCACATGCCGCAGCAATCCTTGGCTGTCCCCCCAACCACTCACTGCCACAAGCCGTTCGGCACAGGCCCAGGGCGGGGCATCTCACCGACGTGGCTGAGGTGCGGCAGCTCTTGTGTTAGCACGATCCCTCGACACAGCGCCCAGCAGATGCCCGACCAGCGACCGCGCCACCTCGGCCGAGAACAGCACCGGGTATTCACCGGTCGCGATCGGACGCGGGTCCAGGCGCGCCAGCGTACGCACTGCGGCATGGCGGCCCACTGCCTGCGCGATACGAGCGTATCCCAGGGCGTCCGCCGCCAGGACCGCGCCGCACCAGCAGCAGGACGGAAAGTTTCGCATGAACGGATATGCGGTTGGGAGCGCCCGTTCAACGGGAGGGATCGCACTAAGCCCGCTCATCCTTCGTCATCCATCACAACATAGGTGCTTCGAGTGCACCTGCGGCAGCACCCCCAGCACTTCGGTGTGAAAATGCTTGTACGCCGCAAAGGCGGCGATGCGCAGCAGATATTCGATCGCCCCGGTGATATTGTGGCATTGCGGGAGGAGGTGCAGAGTGCGAGGCGGGGCTGGGAAGTCATGAGGGATGGGGGTCTTGCGAGGTCAAGTGCGGGGGTATTGCCAGCATGTGATAAACGTCCGATTCGGCATCTAAAAGTGAAGAGCTTACTAATTGGTAACCTATGATGCCACTTGCACGCAAGTTGTTTGCAAACCCCGCCCTATCCCCTTCTCCACGCACGCCCGCCCCGCCCGCCTCCATCTCAGGAGTTGCTTCACCTGAGGCGAAGCTGCGAGCCGACTTGCTCTTGCGCGAGCCGATCGAATAGGGGCTCGCCCGGTCCTCCGTCACGTCCGCCTTCATCGCCAGCGGCGGCATGGCGCAGGCCTTACTGGTATAATCCGCTTCTAAACCCGGCGTGCGCCATGAATGGCGGCAGCGCCGGGTCGGGTACTCGCTTGGAAGCCGGCTATTCCGAGGCGGCTTTCGACCGGTCAGAACCGGCCATGTACGCTGACGCCAAAAGTCCGGGGGGCGAATAGCCTGCTGACTGCAGCCAGCACCGTGTCAGCTCAGTGCTGATTGGTGGCCGCACTGGCTGAGGACAGATGAACCTGATAACCGCATTAGAAGCTGACCAGTCGGCCTTAAAAAATTATATCCGCAAATCCATTGATGATATCGCAGACACTTTTAAAAACGACGCGGACTTTAATCAAAAAATCAATGCCTGGGTACGCCAACACGCATTGATGAATCGGCTCATGACACAAACAGGCACTCCTCACACCGCAGCTCAGCCAGACGGTAGCGCTGCCGCAGGCTAGCGAGGCGTCCGGGGCTAGTTGCGCTGGCCAGCTCCCACGGCACGCGACAGCGTGTACCTGGAGCTGGAGCAACGGAATGCGTAACTCGCCCGACTACGTCTTCAGTTCCTGGATTTCTAGTACCCAGCCCATCCAGCGGGTACTTGGCCCGATACGCATCGAGCGCCTTTGGCGGTTCTGGTAATCCCTAGCCGCCCTCTGGGGTTACCCCAGCGCAGAAAAAGCGGGTTACGCCCGCTTACGTCACTATTGGAAGGTAAATACGTCGACTTGACGACTTGGTCGGTGATGGCTCCTCGCATTGATCGCATTGACAAATCGCCAGCGGACCATCCCCCAGTTGCTTGTGCACGCCGCCCGACCCCACGCCCCCCACCCGACCGTGCGCCGCCGGGTCCTGACGTAATCGTTGGCCTCGCCCTCCAGCTGCAGGTGCAGGCCGCCCGCGTTGAACGCGCCGAAGCTCTGCCCCGCACTACCGGACAAGCGCAGCGTGACCGGGCGATCCGCCATGCCGGTATTGCCGTGGTGGCGCGCGACCAGCCCCGACAGTCGCGTACCGATGCTGCGATCGGTATTGCGGATGGTGCCGGTCGCAGCGCGTGCCTGTCACCGCGTTCGATCCTGGCGTGCAAAAGGGCCCAAGCAGGGGCACGCGAGCGTGAGGATGGGAACTAGAAGGACCTTGGCATGCCCAAGGAGAGGCGAAAATCAGCCAATGGCAGGGCAGTCGTCCGCACAGGACGACCAGCAGACAATGGCGCTGTTGATCGTGCCCCGAATTCCCAGGAGGGCTCACGTGTGGGATGTCGCTGCGGTGCGCAATGGCCGGAAGCGCGACACGAGCTCTGTCGGCGTCGAATTTGACGTTGAAGCTGGGCAATGCGTGGAAGTGATTGGCCTTGGTCGTGTCGGCTACGGTCGCGCCATTGTTGAACGCGAGTTCCTTCGCCGTCACCACGCAGCCCGCGGTCGCCGTCGGGCGTCCATCGACGACCGCGCGATCGCAGGTCAATTGCGAGGCCGTGAATGGATTGGCGAAGGTCGTCGCGCCCTGGGTATCGTTGGCCCCGCTGTTGCCCAGACAGGTACACCGGGCCGCAGCCAGGGAGGGCGTCTCTGTCCGATGCCGGCGCCGCGTCCACCAGCAGGCCGCGTGACCTCTGCCCGGCTCGACCCAGCCAGTTGTTGGTCCCCGATGCGGCCGACCAGGGCGCCGAATCGGTGTGGCCGCGGATCATCACCTGGTTGGGCATTTCGGCAATCGGCCCCGCAATCTCGGTGAACAGGCGTACCCCGGCGGGGGTCAGCTGGCTGGTACCCAGACGACGTCGACGAAAATCCTCCTGGACAGCGGTGCGAACGTCCGCATGGGTGCAATTGGTGAAGGTGGACGATGGTCCCCGAGAGAGCCAACAAGGTCTTGGCGCACCTCTGCTGCTCGGCGCGCTTCATGCATGCCACGAAGCCAACCCTTGGGAAACCAGTGCCCAGCAAGAACTCATCTCGATGGCAGTAATGTCGGTGACACGTTCCCGGCCAGGCATTAGCACGTTGCCATGAAAGAAGCCGGGTGATGCTGCGTAGAAGCATCGCGAAACAAGAACTGGTAAAGCTCAAGACGTCCTGGTGTATTCGATCACGGTCACGTACCGGGCTGTTTGACGCCCTCCAGTGAGCTTGCTGTGAGCCCACCTCACCTCGTCTGTGTCGGTGGTTGGGTATGACTCGCTGCCCAAGCGGCGCTTCTGAGCGTCAGCCGCAGCGCACGCTCCCACCGCTGCTGCGCTGTTCCTCAAACCGAGGCTGACGTTCCTGCAACTCCTGCGCACGCTGTTTTGCTGCTATCCGTCCTGCCGCCTGGTACCTGCTGGCTGTAGCCTGCAAGGGTAGCTAAGAGCAGGAGCAGGGCGAGAAAAATGGGTAGAATGGAAACGTGCATCATTCGTTACTAAGTAAGCGTGCAGGAAACCGCACGCCGCAGCGCAGAACAAGGTGCCCTGGACCGAGTCAACTGTTGTATACCTTGATGCCGCGGTTGTTGCCGTCCCCCCGGCGTCGAGTCTTTTCCAACAATACGAGCGCAGTATGGCACCATAAATGAGGCTAAATTGGTAAGCGCAGTGCACAAGTTGCCACTCGCCCATGCTCATTACGCAGAACCGCTTCACCCGCGACGGCTGGCGGCAAAAGATCCGCTGGATGCAGGCCAACCACAACCTCTGGGATCTGGGTGATACCGAGCCCCTGGTGCTCGACTACCTCGAAACCCACTACGCACCTACCCAAGGATATTCACGCCGGGCACCTTTGAAAAATCCACGGGAGTATCCCACCCGCCCAGGCCGGGCGCGTTGCCCACCACGCGCAGCTGCAGGCCGTAGTTGACCTGTGGAGCGGGCAGGGGCAAGCAACATAGCGTGAGCCCTGCCATGGCGCAGGGTATACACCAGCATCGCGCATACCAAGTGCGTTCGCCTGCCACATGCGTGGTGCCTGACGCTGGACGGTGCGCACGATGCAAGCAGCCCTGACGCCACATGGGCAGCAGGTGCGCACTCGCACCTCTTTGCGCAGAATGACGACGTTTAGGATTTGGCATGACTGATTAGTTTTTACTATTATTATTAATTATGATGCCTGTATCCGAAGGCAATAGCTCGCACTATGGGAACTCAACCGCGCAAAAAAATCGGTCGCGCTCGACCTAGGGCGGCCGAAGGGCGCGATCTGCTCAAGGCCGGTCGAGCGCGGCCAGTTCGTCACCAATTTCCTTGGCGGCTTTTCTAGCGCATGATGCGTTGGCCGAAGGGCGTAGGCCTACCGCATGACGCGAATGCTTGCTGTCTGGTCCCCGTGGGCACGGAGACAGGATGTGAAAGCAGTGCTGTGCAATGCATATGTGTATGCGTTATGCAACGGTTTGGGAGGAAGGTCTCTTGGCCTGGCCTCTTCACACTTGTGTCATGATCTTCCCATGCTGATCTGCAACTTCCGTCACCGGCTCGCCCCTGAACGGCATTGATTGGTCACGTACTCATTTTCAGGCATGCTGGCGCCGCTAGCGCTGCGTGCAGGCTGCGCGCGCGACGGCTGCCGTTTCGCATCGTCACTGAAATCGTTTCAAACCGTCAACTATGGCCACTTCTGTCAACAATCATGTATATCAATTTGGTTAGTCCATATTGATATACATAAATCAGGGCGCGAGCGAGCTCCTTCAGGGGGAACACGGCGCGAAGCGCTGGTTGCGTTGCCCTTCCGGTATCCCGGGAGAGGCGGACGCCGCATTCAACGCGTGCCACTCCGACACTGGTTCAAAACCCGTTGCTTCGCGCGGCGGCGCTGACGCATAATAGGTGAGCGGGCAGAAAGCCAGACATGCTTGGCTCATGGCAGCTTGCAGTTTCAAGGGGGCGAGCTTACAGCCTTCATAAAGGCTCACTTGGCACGCTCGTGGCCACTGCGCAGAGCTACCTGCCTTTCTGGGTGGGTGACGCACACGTGGATGCGTGGTGTTGAGGTGAGCTGGGCCGGACGAGCTGGTGCGGGAGGTACACTGTGTAGCCAGCAGGTCAAGGCAGTTGTGAAAGCAACGCCTCGGTGTGAGGACATATTTCACAGAGTATGAGTAATCGGATTTGCGAAGAGCATTGATTTACGTCAATTTCGCGCTGCGCATTATGCAGGTACGAGCACGCGGTGATTCTGCACATTATGTCCCTGGCTGTCACTGCAAGGCCTGTCGGTGGGCAGGTCCACCACGCCCGTGAGGACCCTGGCATGCAATCTTGCCTCCTGGAATTCCCCAGGTGGGTAGGAAGTCGCACTCAAAGGTATGACAGCGCAAAAGATTCCTCACCAATGTGACAGATATGCATCGCCGCGATGCCGCAGGCTTGTATTGCCAAGCAGCACACAACTCACACCCCGATTTGTGCATGCACCTCCTGACTGTGTTGTGTATTTTGTCCTTTGAGCCACTGCAGGTCACACAGCGCAGTGCAGTGCATCAGACCGACATGCTCAGGTGGAACCATCGTCCGACGATAGACGAGCGGGTGGTTTGGAACTGCACCGCCTGTGCCGGCGGCGTCGTCTTGTCCATTTCGCCCGCGATCAGCAGCGTCGGGGTGGACCTTCGGGCCACGCCGAGTTCGCGCGTTACCTGCAGATCCCGCCGGTGCCCGGCGCGGGTGAGCTGGTGATCATCTGCGCGGCCATCGCCGGCGCGGGCCTTGGCTTCCTGTGGTTCAACACCTATCCGGCGATGGTGTTCATGGGCGACATCGGCGCGCTGGCGCTGGGTGCGGTGCTGGGCACGGTGGCGGTGATCGTGCCCAGGAACTGGTGCTGGTCTGATCATGGGCGGCATCAAGGTTGCAAAGGTTTGTGGAGGCTGTGCATATTGCGTTAACCGCGTTTTGCCTGTCCGAAGTAAATGAGCTGATGCAAATACATGTTTTGTTTCTCACAGCAGCAGCAGCAGCAGCAGCAGCAGCAGCAGCAGCAGCAGCAAGCCCTGCACTGCACTGCGGTTGCTTGAACATGCGTCAGAACTGGTAGGACTGCACATGCCTGCATTCACTTGCCCTCACTGGAAGCACCCGTAGAGGCGCAGCTTGGATGCATGCGCGCACACTGTCGGCGCCCGTGCTTACATTCACAGTGCGCATCTTTCTCACAGCCATTCAACACACACACACACACATACATTTTGAATACCAGATGTAACATGCACGCACGCGCATGCATTGTGCACACAAGGCATCAGCACCCATATCTGATCCGCGCAGATTCGGACGTTTGTGTCAGGATGCGACGGGCGTGTGTCTGGAGTGCACCACCTGGATGACACGAAGGTGGCGGTCCTTGCTACGTTGGCCACTGGCGGGGCATACTACTTAACGGAACAGCCGCAACAATGACTCCTTCGCAGTGAAGGAGTGTTTACAAGAAGGCTGATGATGCTGCCAAAGGGGCTTGGGTATCTCCACAGCTCGTTGCACAAGCCTTACAGCTGGCTAGTGAATAAGTATTATCCGCGCGCCTCTCGCAGGTATGACTATTCACCGCGTCACGCTCACGGCCACCAAGCCCAGTAAAAAAGGCAAGTACCTTTACCGGATTAGTGCAGGTGGGGTAGGGCGCTTCTGGCCCGCTGTGCGCCACCTGTGGCAGTCATGACGGACAGACAAGGCATGCCTGGCATTTCTGCCCAAGCAATCCGCGGTCATATTCGACGTCGGTGCGAACAATGGCGAATGGTCACGCCTGCTAGCGTCGCATCGACGCAATGATAGCGACCAATTTCATTTATTTGAGTGCGCACCCTATTGTTTTCCTGGCATCGACTCTATCCAAAGCTGTCGCCAATACCCCTGCCCAACTAACTTGACCAATCGGCGCAGACTGGTCGGCAGAATTTGTGGGACCTACTCACGGCAGCAGGAGCGGAAGCAGCGCACATCCGACACTAGCAGGGACGATGGTCCCGCGAGCGGCCCCAGGCGCTCGCGCCGGCCTGTATGCGGGTTCAGTGGCGAGCAGCCGTACTGGACGATCCTGGGCCTGGATGGCGGCATCCAGCAGGGGCTGATCGGCGAGGACGGGGCGGGTGGAAGTGGCGAAGGGCGGCTTCAGCATCGAGCCGTTCCTGCGCGTCGACGGCAAGCTGGCCACCTGGCATGACGTCGAGGTCACGCAGTCGCTGCAGGACGGTGGCAGCGGCGCGATGCCGGCCCAGTGCAGTGGCGCGCGATGTCGGGGGGCGTCCTGGGGGCCAGGCCGCCTGGGCGCTTCGCGAGCCTGCGGGGCCATGACTGGTTGCGGGAAGGAGGACGCTGTCCGAAGCTTTCAGGGGAATGGCACTCAAGATGGTGCCGAAGGGCCCGGGGTACAAGGCCCGCGACACGGTTACCAGCGGTAATGCGCGAACGCCTTGTTCGCATCCGCCATGCGCTAGCGCAACCGCTCTCAACACTGCTTTGCAGCCCTCCAGCAGTCCACGTTCAAGCATTACCTCCTTGCAATCCAGCACTTCTCATACCGACCTCAACCCCAGACGCTAACCGATGCCTATCAGGTGTTTACTACCTCCAGCGCTCGGCGGCAGTAAGATACACTGGCCGTCCTGACAGTGTCGTTGTCAACACAACGCAGGTCATACCGCTTACTTTTTTCATTGCCAAATAAAACCTCTTTGCAGTGATCTAAACTTCTTTAGCCAGTCCATGCGTGCTTACGGACTGAGGCCAACAGACAGGGAAATTCGACAGGCGCGTTTGATGTTTCCAGCTGGCGAGGATCGGTTAGTCCGCTTCCAGGGTCGGCCCTAACGGAAAGCAGCATGACGGCAACCATCGCGCTGGTCGACGACGACCGCAACATCCTGCAATCCCTGTCGATCGTGAGTCGGAAATTTTTGCCCGACAATGTTATTGATCCCAAACCTACCTGTAGCTGGTCGCTGGGCGATACGTCGGTCAGGGTGAATAAAATATCCTTGCGATTTGCAGGACCGAGGGGGACTCGGCAACATCCAGGGCGAGGTGTTTCTGGGGATCTGGGATCGCTTCAAGGAAGGGGGGTTGAAAACCTTCCGGAGGGCGCCGGAAGTGAGATGCAGCTGATAGAACAATATATCAGTCAAAGTGTTGCCAGAACCTATTCTTTTATGGCTATAAGCCCTGCTAAGAGTAATTTTAATGACGGGGAATTCCTGGAATTGATCCATGCAGCAGCATGGTTTGGGAGATGTAGCTCTCCAAGCGGGCCTCGCCATTTTCTGTCATGGTCGCCCATTCCGCCCGAGCTTCTCACTGGTGCTCATCACCGCTGCTGAGCAGCCGCCAGGCTGGCCAGGAGGCCCGCGGCAGGGGGCATGAGCGGTCGGGGTCCCGATGGCGCCCGGTGCGGCGCCGTGGTGTGCGATACAGCCGTGTTGATGTACAGCTGAATGACCTCGGTCATAGTGATGTGACCGCGGCAGGCTGCCCGCCACGTCACGGCTAGTTCTGCGGCGCTGCCCAATGCGATGGCGTCAGAAGCCGCAGGGACACCGTGCTGTGGCCCTGCGCCGCGCGGGTGGACGACACGTCGGAGTCTGCCTGCTGTGTGGCAGCTCCGAGCAGGGGGACGTCCAGGCCCTCCGCCTCCGCCTTGGCGTCCCCGGCGAAGGCCGCGTCTGCCGCATCCATCGCGATCAACAGGCGCGCCGCCGGCTCGAGATCGCGGGCCGCTATCGGACCAGGATAATGTTCACGAAGGCCGCGAGAGCTGGTCGAAACACTCATAGATGGCCATATAGGGCGCATCCTGCAGGCAAGTGGCCCCCATGAAATTGTGGTAATGCTGCGCGAGGCCAATCTCGCTCTCCCACATCTCGCAATTGTGGAAGAAGCTCGCCAAATAAACATAACTCCCACCAGCACCAGCACAGGAGCAGTCGCCCCGATTGAGGAATGAAGGCGAGCAGGCCCGTGAGCAGGCCGAGCAGCGCCGCCATCGGGATGCCGACCGCCATGCAGGCGAGCCAGGTCCCGACACCCTCGACGAACATGCCGAGCAGACGCCCCGCCATCAACCGGCGCAGCGTGAACCCCATGCGCGCGGTGGTGCTCATAGAATATCGTGCAATGTTCACCGGTCAAGCCAAGACCCCTATTGTAACGACCTGTGGGTGGATTGCAGGAAAGGAGCGGCGACAATGCCACTCCAAAGCAGCCCGACACAGTCAAAGCCACGAGGCCTGTGCGACCGCCCTCTTTGATCGCCACGCCTTTTCAGCGGCGATGATGACAGGATCACCGAACTCTTCGGTAACGGACAGAGCTTGGGGCATGGGCGCATCGGCATCCTCTGGCCATGCTTCCTCACGGCTGACGCAGGGCTTCTGGCAAACCTTCCAAATTTATCAGGCAAACTCTTATTTCCCTGCATGCCGAGAAGCCAGCTCCGTCGCAACACCGCGCGCACCTGTCGAGCGCCGAGCGCGTGCCGATGCAGGCCGCCAGGTAGCGGGTCGTGGAACCCATGACGCCGTCCTTCACCAGCCCGGCCTGGTGGCGGAGGCGGCGCATGGCCCTCCCAATGTCGCAGATCGATCCGAGGCTGTCGGCCGCCACCGCATTCCACGCGCCAGCGCTCGGCTCAACGAGGAGCGCTTTCCAATCAAAGCGGCCGATGCGCAGATGTGGGAGGTCAACAAAGTGCTTAGGCCAGCCGCCCGCTGCGGGAAGTAGGCGATGGCCGTGACGAGGTCGCGGCCATCAGCGCCGGCCAATCTTCTTTCGCGTCAGTCTTTGCCCGCGGAGCGGAGCAAGGCGAGGCTACGATCATCACGTTCGCCCGCGAACCATCGGTTCAGCGCGGCCGCCAAGAGCGAATTGT
The DNA here is from genome assembly GCA_002317545.1 of Scenedesmus quadricauda. NCBI lineage: Eukaryota > Viridiplantae > Chlorophyta > Chlorophyceae > Sphaeropleales > Scenedesmaceae > Scenedesmus > Scenedesmus quadricauda. The sequence continues at coordinate 42,332 of NNCB01000003.1, read as the reverse complement.
CAGAGGCTGCCTCGAACAGAGTAAGCGACGAGCGGAGCTTGATGCTGTCGACTCCAAACACCGCCAGGGTCACTGCAACGCGCGCACCACGGCCAGCAGCGCCACCAGGCATGCCGCCGTGAGGCAGCCCGCCAGGGCCGTCTCCAGGCTGACGTTGAGGCCCAGCACCTGGCTGTACACGAGGTAGGCATTGAGGCCCATGCCAGGCGACATGCCAAAGGGCATGTCGCAGAACAGGCCAACCAGCGGGAGGACAGCATGCTGGACAGCGCCGTGGCCAGTCACCACTTCCTTGACCAGCAGCCTGGCGAGTGTGGTGATTTGGGGAGATAGGGGGGCCGGGCAAGGCTGGGTGGGTGGTGATCCGCGCGAATATCCCGGTGGTGATCAAAGAATTGCCGAAAGAAGAAGCTTTGGCTATGGGTGCTATGGCCTTATTCGGTGAAAAATATGGCGATGTGGTACGCGTAGTGACTATAGATCCTGAATTCTCTGTACGAGCTTGCTCGGGTTGGTGCGCACTCGGCAAGTGAGGCACGGCTGCAGCCCAAGGGCTGGACCCAGCAGCAGGCATCTGGATTACTTCCCGCGAGAACGGGGGTTGACCAGCAGGCTGTAGCGCATGGTCAGGAAGGTGCACACGCCGGCTGCAGGGGTGGAGGGGCAGCAGGTGCGGTCGAAAGGCGCGCGAGAGTGCCAGGGTTGGGCGCTGCATGCCCGCTACGGAGGTGTACAGCTGGCATTATGCTATGGTGGCTGCAGCAGCAGCACCTCAAACCATGCCTGCAACCCTGCACGCAGCTGCAGCGCGGCGGTGCCGCGCAGGGCCGTGCTTGTCACAAGATCCTCGAGAACGCTGCTGCCTCGTTCGGCTATAACGCCGCAACCGGCGAATATGGCGACATCGTTGCGCCTCTCGGCGCTCGACCCGGTCCAGGTGTGTCCGTCACGCCTGGGAGCTGCTTCGTGCTCTGCAGCTGATCACCTCGCGAGTTCACGTGGTCGTGAACGCCCCAGCCTAGATGCTCCAGGCAGTGCTGTTGTCCTGCAGCCCAAATAGCGCATTACCTTTCTTTGAGAGAACGCTCCTGTGCCTGTCCCGAAACTGTGAGTGCAGTAGTAGTATATACTGATTACGGGTTTCATTTTGTATGATTGAATTGTTATAGTTTAAAGATTTTGTTCCAGGTTATTGGAAATCACGCGCACCGTTTCGGTAAGCTGTTCATAGCTGAGCGTGGTGCATGCCGCTTTTAGCTCGTCGCGGCCAAGGCGAACAGTTCAGGACCTCGGTCTGATGGTCGTTATGGTTACACGGGTGATGACAGTCTGCATACGCCCCACGGCGGTAATACCTGTTCCCGGGCAGCCCGGCGCAGGTGTGCAAAGCTGCATGCCGTCTCGATCTGTGCAAGCCATTCTTTTCATTTCAGCAAAGCAGCACAAGGATCTGCTGAACAGAGCAGCACGTGTTGGTGCAACCGGCCCATAGCCGTAGAGGCGTTGCAGATATCAAGGCTGTGAACTCGGTCAACGTACCCAGCTTGTGGTCGATGAGCAATTGTTCAAGGAGATGCAGCCATAGCCTGACAGCCAGGGCGCCAGCCCAAAAATCCACACGCCAGCCCAGCTGCCGCCGCAGGACGGTCACGCCCGTCTGCGCCCGATGATTTCGACGTCGAGGTGATCGACCTGCTGGCGGGCGCGAAGGATCGCTGCCGCTGATCGCGCTTTTACGTGAAATCTCTCCTTTGATCGATTCAGCCGATAAGTGTGCCCGGAAAATTGGGGTTGAGTGCGTGCGCCAGTCGGCATAGCCGCGCCGGCTGCAAATCATTGCGCAGAGCTGCTGCATAGGCCGAAATCCTCCGCCTGCTCTGCCACCGCTGCCTCGGCCATCAGAGCCGCCTGCATACCAGAGCGGTGCTCCGCCTTGCACGCCGCGCCGCGTCGCGCCGCCTGCCATGCTGGAAACGCTGCACGGCCAGGGCGCGTGCGCGTGCATCCAGGGCCTCCTGGCGCTCCTCCTCACGAAGCTGCTGCAGGCGCACGCCCCACGCCTCGCAGAACGCATGGTCCGCCTTGCGCTGGGCCTCAACTTCGCTCGACTTGCGCGCCAGCTGCTGCGGTGATCGTTGAGGCGGCCTCCTGCTGCCGCTGGCGCCTGTGTGGCAAGGGCATGCAACACGTGCAAGCATTACTGCGTGATGCAGCATAACTTGGTCTGCTTGAAGACAAAAGGCCATGGAATCCAGTGGCCGCTCCAGGGCACTGTGTATGTGCAAGTGGCACATCAAGTCGATGGCCCGCAGCTTCGGCGCACTGCGCCGTGCGTGTCCGGATCAGCTGCAGCTATGTCCTCCGCCTGCTGCACATTCGCTGCCAGCGCCTCCTCTGCTATTTTAGCCGCCAAGCAAACATTAGCGGCACGGATCAGCGACCTGAAGAAAAATACGATCCGGCAAAAAGCGAATGCGTGCAGGATGCACTGTAAGGATGAAATCAGTGAACGGTTGTGCGTTGGTCGCAGATCTGGAGATGCTAGATGTCGGTGTGATGACATCTGGTATGACCTTAATTTTGCTCTAAGTCTTGGTGACTGTGCATCAAGCAAAAGCAGTCTTCACCAGGCACACCTGCGCAAGTCGTCCAGCCTCCTTTGCTGCCTCCTTGGTCGCCAGCGCTGCCGCTCGCTCCGCGTCAGTGGCTGCCTTGCTTTGCAGACTCTGTGTGGCGTCGCATTGCATTCAGGCATCGGGAGTGTTGGCCATTGCGCTGTCATAATTCCCAATTCAACCTTCTTTTGACATTGCATTGCTTTGTTGGGTCCTCCAGGCGCCCCAACGCGGGCTGCTCACCCTCCACTGCTGCATCAGCCAGGCGCTCGCGCTCCCTATCTGCGGCCTCAAGGCGGCGATATCGTGGCGATGGTGGTGGTCTCATAACCGCTGGCGGCGAAGAGTTTCAGGCCGGCCCGCGTGATCCGATCCAGGGTTTCCTGCCGCTTGCGCTGGCGCAGTCCGGCATTCTCCGCTTTGTCCATTACGAGGCCTCTTGATAATTTTGCACTCAGTGCAATATAAAAATACACTGAGTGCAAATTCAACGCAGGATCACTTCTATGACGAAATGGACGGCTTCGGAAAGCATTGTGCAGTCGGCATTGACCCAAAACCCTAGAAGCAGTCGGCGCCAAGATCTCCTTCCCACCTTTCAGCCAGGATGCGGGCCTTCACCTCCTCCAGCTGCTGTGCTGGGCACGACGTTGCGCCCGCAGCGTGCCCTCTCATCTTCAAGCTTGGCCAGCTACTGCTCTGCGCCTGCAACGGGCGGCCAAGAAGCAATGGTCGGTGAACCGTTGCTGTGCCGGCAAGTGCACTCAATTGAAGTTTCAATAGTAGGTGGTACCAGTTTACCCTGTGCCCACTTGCGCAAGCCTCCTGTGCACGCACCTCCAAAGCGCGCCGCTGCTGCTCCACGAACGCCGCATCCTGTGCCTTGCGGGCACCGGCCTCGCGCGACTTGTCGCCGTCGAGGCAGTGATCGCCGATGCCTCTGACTGCAGCGGCGCCCATGCAGCGCCTTGACGCGATCGCTCTCGTCGTGCGCATCTGTTGGCGCGCTGCAGGGCGAGCTGCCGCGATGCCGCTCGCTCCGCCGCCTCCACCCGGTCCACCTGAGCTTGGCAAGAAAGCCTGGTCTAGTGGCGCTATGAATCGCTAGACAGCAATGGTCAGAGCGAGACAGCTTTCCCATCCAGCCGTGACGTGCAGCGCGCGCACCTCGATACGCGCCGCTCGTCAGCAGCAATACGGTCAGTTGCTGCCTGCTCCTGCGCCGCGACTTGCCAGCGTGGATGGGCATCAAATATGGTTTTGAATGCTCACCTGTCGTGGCACAACCTGATTATCGATATCATCGCGGCGCAAGCGATGCTGCCATCCAGCGCTCGAATATCTGCTTACCGGCATCGCGCTGGTGCTGTTCTTCGTGCTGTTGCTCGCGTTCGCCGAGGTGATCCACCCGCTTATGCGTGTCCGGGACGAATTCCTTCACCTGCCGAGGAATATTGTTCGGTAAGTCAGTACTCTCTCGTCGTCGAACAGCGCGCTCCGAGCCCATGTTTGACCTGAGTCCGGATGCGTTCCAGCTGGCTAGTTGTGATGACAGTCGCGTTGGGAGGCATCGAACCTGCCTCCGCGTATTGCAATTTGCACTGCTGCTCGCAGGCAGTTTCGCCTGAAGCTTTTGGTTTAAAAGCGCAAGTGCAGTACACTGCGTTTTTAATGCTTCAGATTTTCAAATAAACACATCTTTTACGTATTACTCGCAGCCGGCGCATCTCCTGCATCTCGCCAAAGCTTGGCAGGGAATTGTTACTGATGTTACAGTACCGTACCCTACGTATATCTGCGCACAGACTAAGATTGACATTCATCTGATACAAAAGATATCTGCGAATGAGCTTTCTGAATTCCTGAACGGAGACATGAAAGAGCATGTGCCGCCGTAAAAGGACACACAGCTGTAACCACCGCGACTTGCGAAGTCTCAGGCTACTACATATGGTAAGTTTTTCCCAGGCGTGCAGCAGCATAGGATGAATGGAGCTATGTGTAAGCAGAGTGCACTCCATACTGCTTCTCCGTAATGTCTACCACTGCAAAGATGAAGCCCGCCGATTGCTTGATGATCCCATAGACGGTCGAGAGTCCGAGGCCCGTCCCCTTGCCGACGTCCTTGGTAGTGAAGAAGGGTTCGAAAATCTTGGGCAGCACGTCGGCCGGGATCCCGGTACCGGTATGCAACTGAGCACCTGCCGCCCGAGGAACTGGCCGAAGTGCCGACCGTCTGCGGGTCCTTGCGCGAAGCGCTCGACAGCCTTGCCGCGGATCACGACTTCCTGCTGAAGGGCGACGTGTTCAGCAAGGATCAGATCGAAGCCTATATCGAGTTGAAATGGGCCGAAGTTTACAATTTCGAACAGACGCCGAGCCCGGTCGAGTTCGACATGTACTATAGCGCCTGATCGGCATCGTCCGCGATCAGCGACGCCAAGGAGGGGTGTCCGGTTCGGGGGAGCCGGGCACCCTTTTCGTTTTCTCCCCTCCGCTGATCGCCGACCTACGCCGCGGGTAATGGCGCCCGGTCATACCGATCCGAAGCCGCCTCAGCACTTACCAGCGATCCCAGCTGCACGGCCGCGCTCCGATGCAGTACGCAAGGCCTGGCGGAAAATCAACCAACGGAGTTGCGCCGGAGTCGCCACACCTTGGGACAGCTCCCAGCCCGGATGCGTAGCAGTGGCACCACGCGAGGTGGTGGCAGATGCAGCCAGTCAAGCTGGCCCCACAGGAGCAGCAGTCGCGCCAGCGGGTGAAGCAAAAAGCACGCCAGCTGTGTACAGCCTGCCCGTTCGGCAGTCATGGCCGCCCGCGATGCGAGTGCAGCGACTTCATTGCAGCAATCGGCCCTGGCGCGCGGCCGATGGTATGTGCCTGTGTGCTGTGGCCAAGGATCAGCCACCGCGACCGCGCGCGCCCCTCCGCCGGCAAGCTTCGCCCGCGATTCAATCGGTTTCACGATGATGACATTCTTGCAACAGCGCGCCGCCATCCCATCTTTGCACCGTGGTTGTGGTTGCCGTCGGGCCCGTGGAGTACCAATACTTTGTCGGTGGGTTGACAGGTCACTCTGTTTGGTGGCGTGCGGTCGCTGAGGGTATCCAAAGTCAGCATGGGGGCGGGCGTGGTGCAACGCCAGCAAAATCAGGGAGTATGCAGCGCTGACCTCCCTCCCTGCCGGCTGCAAACCAAGGTTGTTCCCCAGGCACTGCATCGCTCCTCAATGCCGTACCTTCAAGCCGACCGCGCCGCCTGCCAGCATTCTCGACAGCATCCAGATGGCGGGATACCACAATTGTATCGCGAGCAGCATCGCGTCATGCATGGCTGGGGATGCTGGACGCGACGAGTTTGCGCGTTCCCGGGCGCGCAGGCGGCGGGATCCGGCCACAACCTGCCGCTGCTACTGCGCGTCTGGAGACAAGCGGTTGGCGCGCGGCGCTCAACTGGGTGCTGTTTGGCAGCAGTGGCCACAAGACGCGGCCCCAAGGGGGGCCGTTGGCCTCCTACACAGCTTGCATTCCCGCATCCCACCCCGAATCGACGCACGTCCGGTCATCGCGCACACCGCCGGCGACTGGACATGGGCGGCACGCCTCACGAGCGCAGTCCGGCCTGGCGCGTCCGTAGTGGACGCCGATGGCGCCCCGACCAGAGCGCCCAGTTCACGCTGCACGCTGGGCCAGTGTCGCGCTGGACCACCGGCCAAGAGCCGGGCAGAGTTTGCCGACAAGATGGGCCTCGGCAGTGGTGCGACAACATCAAGACTGGAAGTACTGGGATTGCGGGAGCCACCGCCACAGGCACCTGTACGACGACCTCGACGTCAGCGCCGCACGCCTCGCATCGAATCCCCGCTTGCGTTTCACCTATGGCCAGACCGGCAATTACGGCAATTTCTTCATCGCCTATGCCGGTGGTTACGAAGTGAAGCGCAGCATCAAGAGCGACGCGCCAGTGACTGCGGCGGTCTTGAGAGGCTGTGTGCTTCTGTGCCCACTCTTACGTTCCAGGGCTTTTGTTGCTGCATGTGTGCTGCGCCTCCAGGTGGACCTAACAGTTACTCCCTGTTGTCTCGGCCTGCAGCTCTTGTGCCGTAGGCTGCCACATCGATGTAAAATGACAGCGACGACAGCAAACAGACGACTCAATGGGCCACAGCAGTAAACAGCCCCTCCAACTTTCCTCACTGCGAGCGCAGCACCTGCTCCGCGGCCTGGCGCGTCAGGTCCAGCGCGTGGTGGCGCGCGCGCAGCTCGACATCTGCTCGACAAATGATCCGTCGCCCTGAATCCAGGAGGTCGTTCTCGTCCTCGCTCATCGCCGGCATCGCCCCCTTGTCGCCGTCCTCGATATGGACGTGGCAAGTCGCGCACGAACAGCAGCCGCCGCAAAGCGCCAGCAGCTCGTCGAAGCCCGCGTCGCGGATATTTTCCATCACGGTCAGGCTGGTGTCGCCCTCGATATCATGCTCGGCCCCGTCGCGCGTCACCACAATCAGCCTGGCCATATATTTCCCTGCTTTTCCGGCACCGAAAGACATGCAAACGCGGCCGCATGCCACCGTTGATCGGGGCCCACCGGTACTCGCTGCTCGATCAATGGCGCTGGTTGCGCGCCTCATCGCAATTGCATGCCCGACTTGCATTGGGTGCGCCAGCTGCCGGTTCTTCACGCGTATGTCCTCCAGGGTGGCAGTCATCGTGGCCAGGAATGTTGGCCTCACTGTACGCCATAAAATACAATCTTCGATTGCCATCCACATCGACTACGTGAGGCTCACTCGGTTTCATGCAGACGCTCCCAAGGTCCTTGCGGTGGATCGCAAAAAAGCAAGTCGAAGCCTATGGCAGACGCACGGCGATTGCTTTGGGAACGGAGTTGGGAGCGCTGCTGCCCGTCTCCACCGACCTCCGTTCGCCCACCTGTGAGTTGGCGACCACCCCCCGCAGCAGGGCCTTGAACTCTGCGTCATCACGGCATGTTCCAGTCGAGCAGGATGACAGGGGCGATTGGCGCGGCAAAAGGTCAGCGCCTCCTGACCGTCTGCTGCCTCTTCGACAGCAAAGGACATACTTTCAAGGATATGGCGCGCGACCTTGCGAATGACTTTGCTGTCATCGACCACCAGACAAGATTTCGACATCAAATTAACTCCGACCCCCGGGATTTGGGCCTGTTTACGGAAAGGGGTTTGGTGACCAATCTGTGGCATGGCGGGCCGGATAACCCGCGAGCCGATTTCACCGCTCTTTCCGAGAACTGAGATGCGCGGAAACCCCCCACCATGCCGGCGCGAGCCAGCGATTCGCCGCCACCAGTCGCCTGCGCCCCTGGCTGCCGCGCGTCCACTACCGCGGATGTGAGTGTGGCCACTTCCTCCGCAACTGCGTCTGCAAGGCAGCTCTGTCCGTCCACCCAAAGCCCAGGCCGGTGATTACAGGGTGCCCTCGACAACATCCGGGAGTACTGCGGGAGCCATGCTCAAGCTCGGTGCCACTACTTTCTGGGAAGACTTCAACCTCGACTGGCTTCCCAACGCCTCGCGCATCGACCGGTTCGCTCAGCCGGGACAAAAACATCGCTGCGGTCGGACTGATGGTGCTTGGCAGGGTAGCGCCGCAGCAGTGACTCCACGTGCTGCACGCGCCTACCACACCATGAGGCGAAGTGGCGATGGGCGTCAATGGGCGCAGCGCGTGGTTGTGCGCTACCGAAATGGTGTTCCAACCCATATGCGGAATCTTGAGCGTCAAAGGGTGCTCACCTTTGGGGGGGGGGGGCCGCTGCCTAGCGAGCAGCAGCTGTGCTGACGCGAGCAGCTGTTGCGCACACAGCGCAGACACAGCTGCCCGAGGCTCCGTCGCCACTGTCGGCCAACCTCAACCCCTGACATCACTCACTCTAGCTCCAAGGCGCCATAACCGGGATAGCCTCCGTACGCCATGTGGCCGACCCGCCCCGCGCTGCTGCTGCTGCTGCGCGGCGGTGCGCTGTGTGGCGGACCTCTACAAGCGCATGCCGGGCACTGCAGCGGGGCCTCTGATTACTAAGCGTCTACCAGAATAGAGAATCCCAACATTCGATAGCGGCCTCAACATAGGTTTGCGCTCACCATCGATGTACTTTAACCAGATCCGCGGGCAAAGCATATGATCGTGCGCCTGAGCACCAAGATCGGCGGTTTTATGATCTACCTGGGCGTTATGATGATGCTGAACTTACTGCTTTTCATGCGAGGCCGCAAAGCCGCTCGCAGAAAGGCCTGGGAGCGCAACCAATTTGTTAACCCCGATAATGCTTAAACTACCTATATCATGAAATCAGTCATCGCAGGTGGCGGGCCAGCGAACCGAGGCACACAAACACAGCGCCTGCCTGCCGCGTGGGACAGGAACGCTGCCCGCCCGCGCAGAAGCTGTGCGATGAACATCACAGCAGCAGGGGCGCGACGATGAGCCGGACGACCCGGGGCCGAGCGCCTGCCACTCTTGCAGCAGAACGGGTGCAGCACGAGCAGCAGCAGCGGCGGGCATGGACCGCGCGCTGCACCGGCAGATGTCGTGATCGACGTGCCCAGCATACACCAGAAGCGGGTTGGGGCGGAGCCATCGGCGCCACATGCAGGTCCAGAGGGTTGCGAGCTTCGCACGTGCCGAAATATGTTCTGGAGAGTGCATGCGGCGCAGCGACTGGTTCTCGGCCTGGATTTGACGCGAGTGAGCCGAGAGCCCACAAACACGCAGCCCTGGTGCAGGCCCTGTGGGGTGTGTGTAATTTGCTACATGTATGTCTAGTGCACCAGACATACATTGGAACTGCTCTCAGATGTCCTGCTGATCCCACACCCCAGAATGTGAGGATGTCTCGGAGGAACTCAACCCGGCCAATCCGTGCGCAGCGCGGCGCCATATCCCGCTCTTTTCTCTGATGATGTCACATCACCAGGTCTTACAATTGCTTGGCGCTGTGCGCTGTGCAATGTGTTGTCCGTCTCCTCCCTGCTCAGCAACCCTTGTCCATCTTGCCAACTGCTGCTTGTACTCGTAGCTCATCTCGCCCTGCCTATCAGCGGCGCATCCGCAGTGCACCGGAACGTGCCTGGTTCAGGACGTGCCACCAAGTACCGGCAGGATGTGTTTTACCGGTGCGAGGGAACACGCAGGATGGTGTCGTTAGGCCAGGGAACCGCAGATCAGAGCGGATCGGGTGTCCGGGGCGGAGCGCGGTGATGGGTCAGCATTGAAGCGCGAGCCAGCGATACTGCATGCCACTCCACGAAGAAGCCGTGGACCACATGTTGCCGCATCACCTCGATTTTCTTGTCGCACACATGCGGACATGCGCAATAGCGCATGTGCGCACACGGGCATGCTGCTCCCACATGCGCAACACACACACACACACACACACACAGACGCACAAGACACACACACAAAACACACACCACATGCGCTCGTTGTTGCATGTGACCACGTACGCGTCGCAATCCACGATGCGCGCATGACCAAACACATACACAGATTCACACACATAGATACACACACTCTAGAGACGCACACACATTTTTGGCGTCCTCTGGCTTCCTCTTTTTTTTCTTGTGTTTCGGCACACAAGACACTCTTCACACACACACACACATGCACACAAAAGGTACCGCTACTCTCGGGCCTGGTGCTGCGTCCATCCTCGGATCGCCGCATCACTCTGGGTTCAGATTCATCGTGGTCCTTGCGGCTGGCAGTCTTTTTACTGGGCTTCCTGCCTCTCACCGGCAGGTGCGGCGCTCAAGGCTGCCTCAGATGCTTCTTCTGGGCCAGAGAAATGGCGGTCTGCCCAGGCGCATTATGGATTGGTACCCCACGCAACGCTGGTCCGCCACCGTGCGCCGCGCTCACGCTGCACCAACCGCAGTGCCTCAGGCGAGGCCTGGGGGATGTGGCGGCGCACGTGGTCAACGGCATCATTGGCCTAGGCATCATTGGCCTGGCCGTCAGCCTGGTGCTGGGGCTCTTGCGCGCATTCGGCGCTGCCACGCTGCTGTGGCTGCCGGAGCCATGGTGCCCCTCGCACTGGCCTCGAGTGTCAGGTGATCTGGCTGCCGATATGCATGAGTTGACGCAGCGATCGGCCTCGCGATGGGCAGCTTTCGTGCTGTCGCCGATAGCCTCGTGGGCGCCTTACAGGAAATGCCGAACTTGTCTCGCTCTTGCCGGTCGAAATCTTGGCATGGGTGCGCGCATCGACATCGGGGTTGATGCGCACGGAGAGGGGCGGTGAGGCCATATCGGGCGATGGGCGGGCTCAAGGGGGTGACCGCCGTGTTCGCCCGCCTCGAGACCGCATCGACTTCGAGTGGTCGATGGGACCAGCTCGCGCCGACCTTGCAGAGTGCTGATCAGCTCGGCACGTTCGGAGCATGCTCTCACCACGACCAGCTGCCGCATTGCCGGTGGCAGCTGGTCATAGGCGCGGGCCTGACCGTAGTCGGCCAGTCCCTGGTTGCTTTCCAGTTGTCGACTTCCTCCCCCCTACTCACTGTCTTTTGCGGCAGGTCGAGAACATTTCACCGCCCTCGCCGCAGCCTGCGCAGCAGCGATAGCAGCAGCAGCAGCAGCAGCAGCAGCAGCAGCAGCAGCAGCAGCAGCAGCAGCAGATTCAGCAGCAGCAGATTCAGCAGCAGCAGCACAACAGCAGATTCAGCAGCAGCAGCACAACAGCAGCACAGCAGCAGCTGGCCGCAGCTGCATCAGAGCCATAAAGCGTCCGTGAGTGGCGAACATGGCAAAAGGCGCAGTGTCACCATTTGTGCCACTGCCCAACTTCAAGGCAGCCGCTTGGTTGCAGGGCATGGGACCGCAACCAGATCTTGCATAATGGTGACTCTGTGCTTTCATGCCCTGCTGATGCTGGGTCGGTGGCTTGGCTGCCACCTGCATGACGCTGCATCAGCGGTAGCCGCGTTTTCGTGATTGGTTGCGGATGGGGCCAGAGTTGTCTTTGTCTTTCGACGAACTACCGGCTCCGCTGGCAGCTTACGTTGAGTTCCTGGAGCAAGAACTTCAGTTACCCATTAGCTTTATTTCAACCGGTCCCGATCGCGAAGCACTTATCCACCGCGAAGCTCCCAACCTGATTTGATCTAAATACCATTATACAAAAGGGAACTGCCCCAGATTAGGCGGTTCCCTTTTGTATTTTACGCAAGGTACCTTTCTTGTTAGGTTAAAAAGATACCCAAGCGACACGGTCGAAACAGTTACTTAGAAAACTAAGTAATTTTGGACGCGACGTCAAGCTGAGGACGGGCAACAAAGGCCCCTGCATGCAGCACTCGGCAACGAGTGACCCGCACATTAATGCACCTCAGGCCTTCTGGTGGCAGCTGTGTGTTGCAAGCCATGCTCAATTGTTGAGGATGAAGTTCTTCGCAGTTCAATACCTGCATCACACCGGAATCGGCAGATTCGTGATTGCCTTGAACTGCTCAGTATTCGGTCAAGTTCAAGGACTTCGTGACCGCTATTTGTCGGCGCAGGGACGGCAGGGGTGTTGAACGATCTCTAACAGTTGCTTTTTTGCGTGCAGACAAGGTACCCATTTCAGTACCCAGCAACGTGAGGCTTACCAGCGGCAGGGGCAGGCCGTTAGGGTCGGTGACTTTTCCTGATAAGGTACCTTTACCACTTTGGGCGTATAGGTTTGAACAAAAAGCAGGCTACTAAGCGACACAAAGAAGCACCAACAGCATAGCAACGCATACGGCGACAAATCACCTGGACAATTGGAGTTATGAGTGTCAGGAGTGCAGGGACCCGCAACATGCACGTCTACTGCAGGACCACGGCCGGGTCGACTGCAGCCGTGCTCAGCGCTGGGTGGTGGGCGCCCTGCCGCTGGCACCCTTGACAGGTGCGTTGTCGACGAGCACATCGGCGCTTTCGACCGCGCATGGCCTCTCGCCTGGTTCTCCTTGAGGCCCCGCGGTCGCCACGCCACTGAGTAGACGATGGCGGCGCGCTTTGACTTGACGTGCTCGCCCTCGTCAGCCCGCAATGGTCAGGAACACGTCGTCGGACGTGTTGACGCGGGCAGCGCGCTTCGCCCGTACCCTCCTGGCCCGGAAAATGCAAACAGGTACAGATCCGCCCCGTTTATCCTTACACACCGCCCGGAAGGGAGGATCACTGACGTCCTCCATCGGAGCCAGGAGTGGTTATGGGTCGGTGGGTGTGTTTTGGGGGGCATGGGCGTAAGCAGGGGAGGGGATGGATAGCGGTGAGGATGACGTGGGAGAGGGGAACGGCAGGGTCTCTTCAAGGGCTGCATGGCTGAGTACCCATGGCAAGATCTGGGTGGCAGGGTTGCGAGCGACAGCAGGCGTAACCGAGGAACGTGGGGGCTTTGTATTTTGCCACCTCGCAGCCCCCCGCCTAACCTCTGCTGCGACCAGTGGCGGCGGCAGGCTCGTTGAGCAGCTCCTCGTTGGCGTCAGCAAACTCACTGTAGGTGTCCACGGCTTGTGCCTCGATCAGCTCACTGGCAGGAAACAGGGTAAAACGGAATTAGTTTTGGGCTGCACGGTACACGTTTGCGAAAGACATGCACAAGCGACGGAGACATCCTGAGTGATCCAGGAGCGGAGGGACGTACGGCTGTTCGCAGCTGCACGGCGACGAGAAATCGCTGGAGTTCATGATCGCCCATCGCGACACCATTGCCCGCTTCGGCCGCTTCCCCTTCCGCAATGCCGCTTTGGGTCGCGACAGTACGCCCGAAGAAATCGCCTATATGCAGGAACAGGAAGGCCGCGTGTTCTGAGGCCTAAAGATGTGGAGGTGCGGACTTGAGGTCATTTCATGCATGTGGCATCCCCAGCTGAGCTCGGCAGTCGGCGAGAAGCCTTCCAGCCAGCCGCATAAACCCCCTCCCTATCCTTGGCCTGACCCACAACCCCGACCCTCTGCACAGTACTACCCTACCCGGCACCCACCACCCCACCTGTGCCATGAACCTGTCTATCCAGAGTGGTCGCGCCCCAGGGCCTCCATGATCTGCAGGTGGTGCAGCTCGTTCCACTCCTCAGCAAAGTGCACCTTGCGCAGCTCAGCGCCGGCGCGCCACCAGCCCAGTGTCTCCAGGAGGTGCAGCATCGTGAGGTAGCAGAAGTAAGCTGCGGGAGGGGGGGGGAAGAAGGGGGACAGGCTGCCGGCGTTACGCGGCAAAGCAGTTGTTCCGGACGCAGGGGATCATGGTCGATGCAATGGGTCGACGGTGAGCGACAGTCAAGCACACAGGCCAGGGCACGCCGCGCCTGCCTGACACACGGCAACCCTCGTAACAACCTGCTTGCTAGACTCATACTGCCCTTCCGCCCAATCGCCGCCTCCTTGCTTCGCCCGCCCCGCTCTTCTAGCCCCGTCCGCTCCTGTCGCACCATGGGCCACTGCTCCATGAACCAGCAGCGCTGTATGGGGCGCTTGTCGAGCCACGTAGGCTTTGAAGGTGATGTAGAGCTGCCCGTTGGGAAGGAGGGGGGAGGGGAAGCGGCACGGCCGGGAATGGGGCCGGGGTCTGAGGGCATGGGAGGCACAACAGCGGCTTGCAGTACAGGGAGCCTCAACATGCCTGCAACGCTGCTCTGTTTGAGGACGAGAAAAGCACTTGTTTGAGACAGGAGCTCAAGGGTGCTGTGCACCTCAACACCGTCCTCCTGCCACGCCATGCCCCCGGAGTGTCTCACCTTTACGACCCAGGTGTCTCAACGCCGCCACCCTCGGCCTCGCGCTTGCCCTCCCGTTCCCACACCTTGATATAGACGGTCTGCAAAACATCCTCCGCACCTGGCGCTCTCGCCACAGATACGCGAGAGCAGATCAAACAGTTCCCGCGGCGGTGGCCGCGACGCGGGTGCGGGTGGGACGGGTACTAGAAGCTGCAAGGGGGTAGAATCTGTGTCCTGTGGAGGCCAATCAGGCGGAGCTGGTGGCCGCCACTGACATTCTCGCTGCCCTGCCCTACGCCTGCACAGCCCCGCTCTACCAGGGGGCCGTCACCCACTAGGGGATCTCCTCTGGCAGCATCCGGCTGAACACCCTGCTGTCCTCCAGCCAGGCATCGATGGCTCTGAAGGCGCTCACCAAAGCAGAGCCCAGGCCATAAAAACCTGAGCGTCGGATTGAAAGACGATAAGGTAGGTGGCGATCGAGACGGCGCCGGCATGGCGGGGGCCAAGTTAAACATTGCTTGGCTCCCTGTTTCCAGAGACGTGACTTAGGGCAGGCAACTCCTGGTGCGGCCAGCCCCGAACTCGGCCCTTGCGGCTCATCGTACCCGAATCGGTCTGCCCTCCAAGTGTGCCTTACCGTGCAACGGCCCGTTTGCGGGGTTCTTGGCGCTGATCTTGCCTGATCTTTTAGCAAACGGTTCGCGGATCTGGGCCAGGTTGTTGATGTACCCGTAGTGAGCCGCACAGCAGCAGCAGCGGGCCCAGCCGCATGAGCAGGATGCGCTGTTTCGCATCGGCCATCAGCCGTTCGAGCAGCGCATAATAGTCCGCCGCGTCGACGATCATCCGCGCCTTGTCGGCGCGTTCGATCCGCCAGCAATTGCGGCCTTCGACGACTATATGTCGTTCGTCCACCCGCTGCGCACCACGCATGATGGCGGCGATGGTTGCAAGGACTAAGAGTCAGGCGTAACCCTGCACCAGTATGCTTGAAAATGTGCCATGGCTACCGCTGGTGAGATGCTGGACAACAGGCAAGCCCTGCTGCGACATGTCAGCCCCATTCAGGTGCTCCTATGATATGCAGGCGAGCAATGCCGGCTGGTGCCGGCTCCCACCATGTACAGCAATGATCTGAACCAGAAGGGCACAGGCCTTCTGAGAAACGAGGGTAACGACAGGTGTTGAGCAAGACAGCCAGAAGACTCGCCCCGCGGGTGTGGCATCAACCGCATCTCGTAGGCTCATTTGCAACAAGCCACAGGCAAGAGCCAACGTAGAGCTTGCGGGTTGTCGCACTGCACCGCATCCCATGCCCCCCGTCCCGCAGTGCCCACCATGTTGCCGTCGCGGTCGATGAACACGGGGCAGTTGTAGTCCTCCTCCAGTGTCCCCTTGCAGTGAAAGGCTTCGTGCTCGGGGCGCGCTTGTTGCCGGGTCAACCTCTGCAACACGGGCGCGCAGGCGCCACCACGTACATGGCAGACGCTGCCGCAGGGCAAAGGCGGCTGCGGGCTCGGCTGCCGCCCTGCGCCGACTGCGGAGCGAAGTAGGGTGCTGCGCGCGCAGTGTCAAAGCTGCGCGAACAGCGGCGCTGGCACAGGATCAGTGTCGAGGTTGCGGTGCAGCAACGACTATCACGCAGTCAATGCCAAAGGCTTGGTTCCGGCGTTGGTGCTTACCGATGGCACCCTCATTACGGAAAGCGCCGCGGTCCTGCAATTTATCGCCGACCAGGCGCCGGGCAGCGAGCTGGCACCGCCGTGCGGTACTCTGGCCGGGTATCAAAGACGTGCTCTACGGTATCCACCCGTGTCTACGTCATTGCGCGACACGGGTGTCAATGATCAACGAATCATGCGCGGCAGCCAGCTCGGGGCTTACTGTTCCTGTGCGTGCCAGTGTATGTTTCTTCCGTGGCTGTATCTTTAGATCCCGGATACCAGTGCAGCGTTTCTGTGTACTGTCGACAGGAAGGTACCGGCACCAACGCATCAGCTCGTGGCAGAGCAGCCGGATTCACGCAAGTCACTGATGAGCTTGCTGGTTGGGTTCTAGAACAAGCGAACACATCGTCAGAATCTCCCTTCAGCGCCATGAGTTCATGGATGACAGGGGTAATCGAAGCGGTCGCCCCTGTATCGAAAGGTTATGGATCAACTGACAATGGAGTTACGCCATGGACGACGCCAACAAGAGAGTTCATCAACTGATCGTGGATTTCGGACAAGATCCCGGCGTGACGCCCGAGATGGTCGTCAACCGCTACGCGGCCGCCATCACGCTACGCTTGCGGCACCTCCATTGCGGCCGCGAGCGGCATGGCGCCCGCCATATGACGACGTTCATAAACGGATGAGTCACGATCGACCGCGACCCTGTAGTGTCACAGCCAGTGCAGCCGCGCCATCTGCCACCGCTCGCGCTTCTGTGCAAGGCGCAGCTGGCGTTTGGCCACCACGACTGCCGCCTCCTTGGCCGCCCTGAGCTCATCTGGTATCAATCGCCCAGCGGGGGCGGGGCGCCGCATCCGCGTAATCGAATGGGCGGGCGAACCTTGGCTAGCATGATGCAGATGGTTGAAGAATACAAGGAAAGCATCACCGCACGCTGAAAGCGTTAGATGCCGACTGAATAGCTCCTGACCTCAGCTTTCGCTTGAGAAACAGCGTTGACACTGGTTGGGTGGTGGTCCGCCGGTGGGCGATATGGCAGATGTGAATGCAGCTGCTGCTGCCGCTGCTGCCGCTGCCGCGAGGTGGGGCCTGCCATGGCAGCCACGAGGCCATTGACGAGGGCGGCAGCTGGGAAGGGACGGGCACTGCCACAGAGGGTGGAAGTCCGCGGTTGCTGCTGCGCACGGCAGCTGGGCAGTTGTACACTACCTAAAACACACCGCCGCTGGCCATCTGAGCTTGCGATAGTAACGCGCGGAGCGACCCGATACTTCGCACCGATTGCGAATGCGGACGGCCGAGTTGCGCGGAGCTCAGCCAGTTTGAGGCTGGGCCTTGGACGCTCCTGGCCGCACCAAGCGCCCCCGTCCCTGCTGCTGGCAGGGGCTGGTCTGATGAGGGCAGCGCACGAGGCGCCACTGCCGCCAGGGCGGCACGCTCGGCTCCATTTTACCGTTGCCCTGCTGCTTTGGCTGCTGCGGCCTGCTGGCGGCCGTGGTGCTGCTGGCCGTGGGTCGCCCTGGCCGCTGCCGCCTTGGCACCTCTGAGATGGCAGAGGGTGGCATCGTCTCAGAAATGGGCAGAGACGGGGCGGCACCTGCCCTCGCGCAGCTGCTGCCGATGCCGCTGTCGGTGTTGCCGTGAGTGCTGCCAGCCCCTGCGATGCTGCTGCCGACATTCTGCACCGGGCAGGTTGCAGGCCCACCACTGCGCATGGCTGCGAGCGCCCCCGCAAAGTACGAGCGAGCGCCGTGCGCCGGTGGCGCGCCAGCCCGCTTGAGCGCACGCTCATTTCGCGCTGCTGCGCGCCCGCTCGCATCGAAGCAGCGAGGTGAAATCGTCCAGGTGATCGCGCAGTCCTTCAAGCAGGGTCTCGTCGACCGAGAGGCCGGACAGGATCTTGTCGAGCCGCTCGCGCGCGACGCCCATGCGACGATATGGGCCCGCCGCTCGTCGCTCGTCGCCGCAGGCGCTGCAGGGGCTGCGGAGGCAGGGACCGCGGCTGGCTGTCGCGGCGCTCAAGGCGACTGCGCTCCTCCTGCTCCTCCTGCTCCTGTAGGCGCTCCCACACGGCACCGGGACGGCCTCGATGACACCAGGTCAGCGGCCGGACAGTCCCGGGCGCGACCCTTTCAGGTTGGCCTTCTTGAGCAGGCTCTCGCACTGATGTCGGCGCGTGCAGGCCCAGGTCGCATAAGCCCGACATCGGTCGCGACGATCAGCAGCTTGGGCGCCCGGCCCCGCGCGACCCCGTATCTGCTGTTGAGCTGCCAGCACCCTTAGCCCTGGGCCAGTGCGGTCCGCGCCCCTCAGGCGTACCCCGCCTCGACTCTCCGCATGCCGTGCCACAGCGTGACATCGAGCTTCCGCCAGGCGAAGCCGCGCGTCAGCCGGCCGCAGCCTGGCCAGACGAGTCTCTGGCAGCGCGCCGGCTGGCGATGCACCGCGCACAAACTCGCGGGCAGGCGTGGCTGGTGTGCGTCACCATCGCCGACATCGCCCGTTCCGAGGACGGCCTGCGAGCAGGCCAGGGGCGGAAGACCTCGGCCACCGCGCGGCGCGTTGACGCAACCGTGTGTGCACGCACTTCTCCTGCTGCCAACCCCTCTGCCCCAACCCCTGTACGGCCAGCCGCCGGCTGCGCGAGGCGCGTGCTGCTGCTGGGCGCCGCCCTGCGCCGCTCGCGAGCGGGGTGGTGATCGTCGCCGCGTCGGTGCCGCCAAGCGCGCTGATGTTCGACGCGCTCGGCAGCCGAGACCGCGCACGCCTGCCGTGCCGTTGGCAGGCTTGCAATTCGCTTGTACGACGATCTGTCCGACGTGCTGCGTCCTCATCCTCGGCATCCTCGGACGAGGTGAAGGCGAGCTCGCTGCCGCTGGCGCTGCTGGACGCACTCTCGGCCTCCCGGTCCTCCTCATCGTCGTCGCTGCGCACGTCTTCGCCCTCGTCCTCTTGGTGCCGACATAGTCACCGTCGTCGTTAGAAGCAGCGCGCCGCGATCGCACAGCCCGCCGCCGCCCAGCAGGGCGCGCAGCACGGCCCTCCTCGCCGCTGCTCACGACCACCACGTCAAAATCTTCCGACGCCGACTCGGAGGGAATCACCCGGCGCCTGCGCACGCGCCGCTGGTGCGGCTGCTGCCCCCCCTGCCGCCTGCTGGCGACAGCGCGGACGTCGCGACCGCGGGCGCGAGCGCGGGCGCGGGTGCACTCTGTGCAGAACCACTCGCCGGTGGGTATCTCGTGGAGCCCGAGGCAAAAGGTTGGTAGCCGCGACCACCATGAATGCATGGGGTGGTTGTGCACGCCGAAATAGCCGCCCCTGCGCGTCACATGGAACCACGACTCATCCGCCCATCTGCAGCTTCTGCGGGCGTTCGCGCGATCGATCCGCGTATCGACCAGCGCGTCATAATAGCCTTCCGACGCCAGGATTCGCTGCATCAGCTCACCGTCAGCGGTCAGTCGGGCGCGCACCATCGCGATAATTGTCGATGCCGTCGACCGTCAGCTCATGTACAGGGCCACAAATCCCCGAACAGATCGGCGAGGTCGACGTCGGTGCTGTCGTCGGCGGGCTGCAAGCCATTGACGCGCACCGCGTACGCAACGCTGACATCGCCGAGGCGTATGCCGGCTCCGAAACCTCAGTTGCAAACTCGACCGGTTCGACGTCGAAATTCTCGATGCCGCTGTATCAGCTCAACCACCAGGATGCCGCTCCTCCACGTGAACCACAGGCAGCACCTCCCCTGGCGAGCGTGCCCTCGATGGGCACTGGCCTGGCCGCAGCAGCTTGAGCGTGTCATCGACGCGGAAGCGCACACCGTGCCCGTCCAGTTCACCGGTATCGCCCACCTGCCCGCCCGATTCGGCGTAGAACGGCGTGCGATCGAGGATCACGATGGCCGCGTCACCCGCGTCGATGGACTCCACCGGGCGTCCGTCCTTCAGCAGCGCCAACACCACCAGGCCAGCTTCATGCAGACGGTCGTAGGACGAACGCCAGGGGCTGCGTTGACCCCTGCGCGGCCCCAACTGTGGTCGCATGAGTCTAGTTCCCCGACCTCAACCAGGCCCTCATCCAGGCAGATGGTGCACTGCAGCGCCGCCACGTTGATGTGGCTAGGCTGGCCCGCTGCCATGACCGGGATCCGTCCAACACGTCGTCGCTGGTGTGGACCGCGAACAACGACGCGATCTCTAGGCCTCGCGAACGAGAATTGGCGCACCGACAATGTCCGTGCACACGGCCTCGACCAGGGCCTCGACCGGGCCTCGAGGGACAGCTCGCGCCGCAGCTGCCAATCGACGCCGTCGGTGTGGCGGCGAGGCACCCACCAGCGGCGCTTCCGGCAATTATTTTCATGCAGGTTGGATATCAGACTGCGGCACGGTGTCCTGTACAGCACATTACTAGGAAGTATTGGCACGCGCAAGCTGCGGCTGCTGCAAGTAGCACTTTAGGCTGGACGACTCGGCAAAGCTATCATCAGTTCATGATATTTCACTCTTTTTTTGGTATCATTAACAGCAGAACATTTCACAATCCTGCAACTTGGCTCCACCGTGAGTCGTGGATTTCATGCCACGAGGTCTGCTCGGTCTTACGGTAGCAGAAGTGTCAAGAAGTGAACTTTCAAACCTCGCCGTGCCCTACCACCCCATACCTTGGGCTTCGTTGGCAGGCCTCAAAAGCGCCTGCCAGCCGACCACCGAAATCCTCCCTCGCCTTGGCGCACGCGTGCATTGCCGATTTGGAATGACAACCTCAGCAGCTCTCTCAAACGAGCAGTGACTTGCAATACGGGCCAATGCGTGAGCGTGGTGCTGGACTCAGAGGGCATGCGGCAGCGCATACAGCAGCTGGAGCAGCAGCTCGAGGCAGGCGGCGGTGGCGGCGGCGGTGCTGCGACGGTGGCGGCGGGTGGCGTGCCTGCTGGGGCAGTCGCAGCTGTGGGGCACGAAGTCCTTTTTTTCCCTGACTCTGCGATGTGAGTGTTTTGCGGAGGTAGTGTTGCAGTTGGCTTCTTCCGCTCTCTTGAGGCTGCGTGGCACACTAGCTTGTGCTGACACCCGGCGGGCCACGTCATTCATCCTGAATCTGCCTGCCTTGATGCCACTTCACTCATAATAGCCGTGCACTCGCTTCCTCCACGCTCCTTCCCATCCAACAGGCCCGCCGCAACGGGCAGTCGTGCCGCCGCCAGCAGTGCGGCTACGCGCACAACGCCACCAGCCTGGTGCGCATGCTGCAGTGGATAGGCAGCGCGAATCGCAGCCTGGACGTGTGCGTCTTCAGGTGAGGCGTACTTGAAGCGATACGGCCTTAATGAATCCAAGAAGGTACCCTTCACGAAGCCACCCCATGCCCTTTGCCCTTACCCCTCTGCCCAAGTACCCCTCTGCCTCAAACTACCTACTTCAACCCATTGGCCCAGTTAAACCGGTCGCCGGGCGAAAACTTCCAGGGCGCCTGGTTCGTTTCCAGGTTACTGAACATGGCGTTCCAGGCGGCTGGGGCTGCAGCATGCTGGGTAGGTGCGGCGTGCAGGATCCAATACCAGCAGGGTTGGCTGCCCAGCACAAGAGCTACTCCCACTGACCACCCGAACCGCTCACAAATTTCCCAGAGACAGCTCTCCCCACACACACCTCACATGCCTCACTCTCTGGATCCCCTGCGCACTCCTCCAGGACGAGGTGTGCGTGTGCAGCATTATCAGCGACAATGACCAGATGGCCACCAGGGGCTCTGACATCGAGCGCCTGTATGCTGCAGGGGTTCCAGTGCGCACTGACAAGGTTGCGGCTCACATGCACCACAAGTTTGCGGTGAGCGCAGGGTGGTTTGGGGAGGTGGGATTACTTTTGATGGCTCGAAGTGGTTGGGCTCACGCAGTGCTACCACGCAGCCCTCCACGCGGCCTGCTTCCACCGGCCCTTCCGCGAACCCTAATGTCCTTGTCCACAGCCACTCCTCGCATGCTCTCAAATCCTTGCCCAGGTGTAGCTAGATCTTGGAGCCACCCCACTCCCCCCACACCCACGAGCCGCCAGGTCCTGGACAACCGTTTCCTGCTGAATGGCAGCTTCAACTGGACGCGTGCGGGCGTGCTGGAGACGAGGTGCGCCGCTGCGGCAAGGTTGAGAAGGCGACTGGCCCGCATTTGTAAAAACCTGCGGACCACACGCTGTTCTCGCTATGCATGTCCTCGACTGCACATTTTTCTGGTCAGCGACCGCGACCAGCAGACTGTGCCGATTAATAGGCCCCAAATGCCCTCACACAAAACACTCTCTGCAGGAGAATGTTTTGATCCTGGACGCCCCTGAGGTGGCAGTGAAATACAGCCAGCTTTGTGGCTATCCAGTCAAGAACAGTGATGCGACGTACATGCTATATGGACAAGTCTGCGGAGTATTCTGCACCGTCACGTGTCAGAGTTCAGGCCAGCTGACTGTGTGACTTCACGACCTGTTTTTGTATGTTTTTAAGTTACGTTGCGTAATAAGTCATGAACACACCCTTGAGTGCCTGTCTGCAACCAGGCTAGCACCCTATGACATCGATAATCATCCCCCACTGATTTTTATAAAAGTAGATTTACAGCCCATGGATAATAGCGCAACCAGTTCTCATCTGTACATTTGATATTTACGTCTTCAAAACAATATACGTTTCCCAAAACGAAGGGAGACATTATTTACATTAATCATTTTTGGCTGAAAATTTGAGGTGCAAAGGTACGACTGCTGCGGGCTACCTGTGGGAGAAAATGTCGACCTGTAAAACGCGGCTCACGGCATGTCGCTGTGCTCTGATGCAGCAAGCATGCGCCCTGCATAATCCTCACAGGACAAAGGGGAAAACGACCGTCGTGTCGGCACGATCGGGTTCACGCTCGCTGTAGTTGGTCGAGTTCCACAGCGTTGTCGCTGGAAGCACCGCTGGCAGCTAGCTGCGCCTTGGGTCAGTCAGGGCAATAATGGCCTCCGATGCCGCCGTCGCACTTGGGGCCTTGCCGGCTGCCGACTGGGCGTTGGGCACCATTGTCGGCCCTGCCGGTGAGACGGAGCCGCTGGCGCCCAGCTGCAGCAGTGAGTACCTCGATGGTTGCCGGGGCCCATGAAGTGAGAGGGTGCGGGCCAAGGTGCACTGAAACACCTGATCGCTGTCTGTATCTGTCTGCAATACCATGACACGGCCTTTCTCGACCGCCGCCGCCTTCCCGCGTTCTACCCCCTCACCAAATAATGCCAACCATAGCAATCCCATGCCCGCAGCTTCTTGGGCGGCATCTCATCCCCAAAGAACATGCAGCCGCCAGTCAGGATCAGCACCGTCTTGATGTGCCCAACCACGTTGTAGGTCTTGGGGTCTGACTGGTGCAGCCGGTCGCGGACGGTGTTCAGCAACAGGCTGCACAACAAGGCACAGCAAATAACAGCAGCTGCACCCTGCCACAAGTCGCACCACAACATTGTAGGTGAGGCTACTGGTAGCGCCGATGACCAGGAACGTCGACAGAGACACCAGCAGCCCCAGCACGGCGCTCAGCAAAATTGCAGCTACCGCCGCAGGGGTATAGTGGTGCCCAGCAGTGTGCCGTCGCCAAACGAGCCCGCTGCTGCAGCCGCAGTCGTGTGGGCCGGGCCAGGCCAACCGGCTCCATGAGCGGGATGAGCATGCCCAGCAGCAAGGTGGCCTGTGGGGTGTACTGGTGGAGCAGCTGCATGCTACTAGCCTTGAGTTCGCGCGCTTGTGCCCGCCCAGTTCTGGAGAGGGTTGAGAGGCACAAGATCGGGTACAGTTGGCAAGGTGCCACGATGCAACAGATACGTTACTCCTCATGATCTAGGCACCGAGCGTTCAAATGTGTTTTGCGACGCTTTGTACACACTTCTTGCCCCAACACGCCACTCAGTGTATACTGTGCCCCCACCAGACCTCATACCGGTACCATTGCAGTGACCAGGATGGCGCTGGCGCCGATCGCCAGGCCCTTCAGGTTGCTAGCCATCTCCGTGTCAGTGACGGTGGCCGCCGCACGCCCAAGAACACCAGCATGACCGCCAGCACCACTCTGCCGGTTGGCAGCTTTCCGTACACAGCCAGCTCCACGGGTCAAACCGGGACGGCAATCTAGGTAGATTACCTATTGCCCATCTTTGCTGTCGCTCACCATGAGCCGATTTATCAGGAAGGCCATGCGATCGGCCATCAGGTCGGGCTGGGTCAACGGATTGCTGACCATATGCCCCCCTTTCGGTTCCTCGAGATAAAGGGCCTCCGCACCGGCATCCTTCAGCTTCGCCACGAGTTTGCGCGCATTGCTTTCCCGGCCGCCGCTGCTCACCGCCATCAGGATCTTCGAAGACTGTTCCGGAAATGGATTGCAGGATCGTGACAGAAGAAGCATTGTAGGCCACAAATGCCTGATCGCTGGCGCCGGAAAGCACCTGTCCAAACCCTACTATTCTTACAATGTTAGTCGCATTAATCCCAAATGCCGAAAAATCATAACTAACCAGGCGAAGATCTCTGTTGCACCCGTCAGTGCACAGGTAACTTGGAATTGGTAGGTTTGCTGATGGATCAGGACAGTGGACGCGACGAATTGAGTCATCGTCCAGAATTGTCATGCATAGAGGCGATAATCCAATTCGAGCCTTTGCTCAGCAACGCAGCATGCGAGGGTACGATCACCACTCCTCGATTTTAACAGTCAATCCAACATCAGACCAAGGATCACCATGCGCACCTGAAAGACCGCCTTGTTGGCAAGTACAATACCCTGCGTGTGCATGCGAAGGGATGCGAGCTTTCATAAGAAGCAGCCGGGAGCTGGGCGGACAGCGGTCCTGTCGCCTTGAACAAGCAGCGCCGCGCCAGAGCGGCGGCAGCGGCGACACTGCACCGTTTCGGCTACTGCAGCGTATCGAAGTCCGTAATCCGCGTACCGATTCAGATGCGATGTTCAGCAGCGCATGCAGCACCGGCTTCGCACAGCTTGTGTTGTCCGCGGCGATCATCGCCACGGGAAGTCCAGGCCTATGACAGGCCGGTATTCTGGAAATTTATTGTGTTCTTATCTGCTCCCGTCGCACCTGCGGTGGAACATATCAAATGAACGCACTTTCTGGCACTGCCGCCCGATACATGAAAGGCGTATCAAGGTGCGTATACCTCGGAACAAGGATACGTCACCAATTATATGTGACAGCATGAAGGCTGTCGAGCGCCCGCGTGACAAGACGTTCCATACATTGGGCCATATTGCCGCTGGCTTCTTTAATGGCCACGATATTTTTGTGGGCATTAGCCAGGCGGATCGAAGTTTCCGGCAGCATATTGGTCACAACGGCAGAACCGTCGCTGTGCCCTTGCCCCGCACGTTGCGGCGCCGGCCACGCAGCACACTTGAACATGAGTTGTTCCCTGACGAGCCCTTGCGACAATTACTGGCAGGCATGGCCCTCGACTTTGTTGCCATGTGTTGCACAGCACCAACGACTGCCAAGGCATACACAACATATGCTTGGTTCATGAGGGCTCTAATGAGTACTGGAACCTCACGCTGTGCTGTGCCGCTCCTTTGACAATTACACGTGCAAAATGATCTGCATCACACAAGCGACCAATTACCTCGAGCAGCGCGACTTGACCACATTCATAACAACAGCATGACGACAAAAAAAATCATATCGGTATTTGGCAGGGCTCAGGTCGGCGCTGCTTGAGGTAGAAACCTTGCCAGTCGCTGTGGCGCTTCACAGGTCAACATGTGACGCTCTCATGGCCGTAATACTACATTCAATTTGATACACTGCAATGCTGGACGATTGCGGTGGCGCACTTACTTGCCAATTTTAAACCCTATGGCAGCCGATACCTTATCTTTATCCATTGACATTCAGCACGACAACGAGCCCGCGTTATGCAGAATGTAGATTTGCAAAGCTTTGGTGTTTGCTGCGGCACTACAAGGCCGATCTCGTGCTCGATATCATGCTCGCGGATATGCGCGCCAGAGTACCGCGCCCGATACGGGCAGTTTTCAGGAAGATCTCACGCGGCTGCTGACCAGCATCGCCGAGGTGCTGACTCACCCCGCGGCGCAGGGACTGTTCCAGATCCTTGCAGCACAGCGCGATGCCGATACCGAATATAGCGATATGCGTCGCCGCTTCTGGAACGAACGGTTTGCCGTCACAGCGGAGGTCTCGTGATCGCCGACTTGCACAGACCGTGCAAAGCGTCAGATATCGGCAAAGCCCAGCGGATACGTTAGAAAGTCGCTACACAGGGAAGCCTCGGGCCGGATGAAACAGTGGAAGACGTGCCCTTGGGCGGATCGCGGCCCACCTTGTTCCAAGCGATGAGATTGTAGCCCAGAGATCGACCACCGCAGCACGGCCAAAATGGGCAGGATGACCTCGCGCAGCCTGAGCTGCATTCGCCAGGGCGTCGCCGATTCGACCGACCAGCGTTCGCCCAGTTGCAGCGATTGCGAAAGGCCATAGGCGGCAAAGCTGCGCGGGCCATATTCGCCGATCTGCTGCTGGTTCGCGGTGGCCAACAGACGAGCACCAGACCAAGGGGTCAGGTCAAACACTAGCCGTGCAGTGCGCGTGCATCCGCGAGGGCGCGCTCCTTGGGCCCCATCAGGCCAGGTCTAGCTGCAGAAGACCAATTGAAAATCAGGCGGTCGCGGCGACGTCGCTGATGATATTGCGAGCCAGCACTGTCCGCACTGGGTTGCGACCGCAGTTGCGCAAGGCGCTGGCGCACGAACTGGCCGCTCGCGCGACATCGCGCAGCTGGCTTTCCCTTATTGCGTTGCAGACCGACGGCGACCATGTGCGATCGCACACTGGCCGCTGCTACCTGTCCACACATGGGTTGCCCTGCACTCCACATCATCGCACCTGTAGTCACGATACAACCTCACCAACCTGCTCTACATCCCCCTCACCAGGTTTCCCCAGTGATGGGCTTCCTGGGCATCGGCCTCATCCGCTGCATCTTGGGTGAGGATTTCAGGCGTGGCTCGACGGGTTGCCTCCCTGTCACCAATCTTTGAGGTTGTGAGGGTGACTTTGAGGTTGTGGATGTCCCTGTCACCAATCTTCACGGCAGGCCTGCCCCAGTGTCAGGCCACCTCACTCTGCCTGGCCAGCATCTGCCCACCCGCAACCCCCTTCTCCAGACTCCTCAACAACCGCGAGGATGTGGAAAAGCTGAGTGAGCTGCGGTCCTGTTCCTGCTGTTTGACATGGGGCTGGAGCTGTCACTGGACCGCCTCAAGTCGCTGGCAAAGTACGCGTTCTGCATGGGCAGCCTGCCAGGTGGGTCAGTGGCAAGTATGTGTGTGGCATGTAGTCACAGCGACGGTAATAAGTGGTGTTGTGTATTTGAAAAGTTACTGTTTCGCCAATCCCATAACTCAGGGCCGAAAAAGTCTTCAAAATTTTGCGGCTTCCAGAGGTTTTCCACCGTCACTCCCTTGGCCTGTAAAGAGCTCTTTACAGGCTCTTGGCGGCCTGTCAAACACACCCCGCCACGGCACACCCTCGCCTGGGTGCCCTCCGGTCCCAGCTCCTTGCAACAACGGCATAGCCTGCCTCCGCGGCCACAATACTCCGCCATGCGTGCGCCCTGTCCGCAGGTCCTGTCAGCAGCTGATCTGCTGTCCTTGAGCTGCCAGCGGGCGGCTCGGGCCTGGGCACCAAGCTCCTGGCGCTGACCTGCGGCGCGCCGGCGTCGCTGGTGTCAGTGCGCATCCTGGACGAGGCGGTGGTCATCGCAGCGGCGCTGTCCATGAGCAGCAGCGCGTTTGTGCTGCACCTGCTGTCCGAGCGCGGGGAGACGCCGACGCGCTTCGGGTCTGCCACGCTGGGCATTCTGCTGTTCCAGGTGCGTGTGGACGGATCGCAGAGTGCCTCAGGGGTATTTAACAAGCGTTTTTACCGCTTTTCTCATAGCTTTCCGCAAATGTATCTATTATCTTGGAAATCCAGAAGCCTAGTTCTGCCATACCCAGTTGATGGTCCCAGTCCTGCAGGCCTGCCATACCTATCAGCACCTGACCGCCAGGACATTGCCATCGTAGCCCTTCCTGGTGCTCCAGGTCCCTTAATTGCATATGCATGGCGGCATGGAGAACGCCACATCGACACCCTGCTGGGAATGCTTGGCCCGACAGCCTTCAACAGCGCAGCAGGGCTGGCTATGCTGCTGTTGGCGGGGCGCGTGGTGCTGCGCCGCATGTTCGAGGTGCGTTGGTGGGCCCAGGATTGGGAGGGTGTTGCGGGCGAGCCCAGGTTCACTACACCCTGGATGCGGCCGTGGAGAGAGGGCTGGGCGCTCGACCACAACAGCGCGCACTGCTAGCGTCCCTCACCAAGCTGCGCAGCTGTCCTCCAGTCCCCCGCCCTGCTCCCGCGTACGCCCTGCCGCAGCTGGTGGCCGAGTCGCGAGCAGCGAGTCATTCGTCGTACTGTGCCTGCATGACTCGGTGGGGGCCGCGACGATCACTTCGAGGGTCGTGTGGACGAAATTGTCGCCATGTTGCTGGCTGCCCGTCAACGCGCGCGCATAGCGGCGCAGGTGAGGGAAGGATGTCCGCTTGCTGTCTCACACCACGCAAGGGCGGTTTGCAGAATGAGGCATTATTGGAGGTTGTCGTTGACTGTGGCGTCACTACAGGCATTACCGCGATGTGCTTGCACCTCGGCCTGCACGACCCTTTCCCACTCTCCCTCCCCCCTTTCCCCCGGCCTGCCCCCCTCAAGGTCGAGGCGGACATCCGGCCCTTCAGGGGCCTGCTGCTGGGCCTCTTCTTCGTGTGCGTGGGCTCCTCCATCGACATGGACGTCCTGGCCCGCAACTGGGACGTGTGCCTCTGCATGCTGACAGGCCTGGTCACCATCTAGGCGGGAGTCAACATCGCCCTGGGGCCGCTCTTTGGACTGAGCAGGTGCGCACACGCACGGCACACGCAGCGGCGCGGCTTGTGCACCATGCTGAAAGGGGTGGGTGTCGGGGTTGCGGGTGTTTCTCAATATTTTTCCGCCATTTGTCTGTTTTCATGACCGCGGGCTCAGCATGCTTTGGCCTACAGCACTGCCCATGCCCGAGCCGCCAACTCGCCGACCGCTGGCTGGGGCAGGGGAGAGAGCGGTCACTTACGGCGCCATGCTTGCTCATTCGGCCATTTTATCATGTGTGCGCTGTCGCAGGCCAGCGCGGCAAGGTGCTGCCGGCCAACAAAGTTCCTGTCGTCGGTGAAGGACAAGTCCTAGCGCTCCGGGCCGCATCTGCACGATCGACGGCCATTATCCCAAGGATATCGACGAGCATTGGACGGATCCCGACGGCCTCGGTCGCCGATCCGCAGCAGCTGCGCGCCGGCCTGCACCTCAGCCTACCGCCTTCGTATCGCCGAGCTGGTGGGTCATGGTGGCTGGGGCGTAGGGCGACACGCGCCTTGCAAACAGAGCCGCTGCCTATGGCGCCACAACGCGCGCTCCTCATGTGAGCCCCAGGTGGCTGGGCAGTGCCGCCCGCTGCCGCACTACCGTTCAGGAAGATCTGCCCGGTTTTGGTCATGCCCAGCGCGTCCCCCATGCTGCGCCAGCCGTTGATCGAGCGCGTTATCATCTTGGGATTTGGCCCCCAGGGCCAGATGCTTGCCAACATGATCCAGTCCCCCCTGGCCGCACCCTCTGGCGCCAACGAGCGGCCTACATCGCCTTCGACCTCAAGCCGGCGCGCGTCCAGGCATCGCCAAGGCGCGTTCGCGTGGTCGGGGACGACAGCGCGCGCCAACGGCTGCACGCGGCGGGCGCGCTGCCCGAACACTTCGTGGCCGTCGTCCGCTACCAGGGACCCAAGGCCAACGGCATGCCGGAGCTGCATTCGCTGGCGCCGTTGCTGGGGTGCGCATCTATGCGTGCGCCAGAACTTCAGGGACGCGGCGGCGCTCAAGGGCGCGGGCGCGCACCGCGTGATCATCACGAGCAGCGAGGCCGGCCTCGACCTGGGCACGCGGCTGCTGGCTGACGTGCTGGGCCGGTAATCGGGGATGCCGACACCCTCAGGTGCGTGCAGCAGGGCGCAGCTCGTGTTGAGCTGGGGGGGGGGCGTGTGAGGGAGTCCTTGGGGCACGAGGTTGGCAGCCTGTGGCGGGTTTTGAAATGTTTGGAAGCGTGAATACAGAGTGCTGAGAGCCATGTGGCTGTACGGTGAGCCGCCTTGATTGCCATCACAATGGAGCTGCAGGTCGCCATAGGCGCCGATCACTCCCCCCTCTCAACCGCCACGCACAGGCGTGGCATCCAAAAGTCCCTGGAGATCCGCACCGAGGCGCTGCGGGAGCGCTTGCGCACCGAAAGGCCGCGGACGCCACGCCAGGCCCGCCCGCCGGCCTTGGATGCCGGCCAGCGGCGGGGGGGCCGGGGACCCCATGCCGACTAAGGAGCAGATCGAGCTGTCGTGCTGGACCCCGCGGTGGCCCGCAGCATCGCCGCGGCTGAGGAGAGCGGCGGCGCTGGTAGTGGCAGCACGCGCTCCGAGGGGCCCCGAGCTCCGCGGTGCCGGGCTCGACGGAGGAGCGATGGACGGCGACGCCGGGCTCGCGGACAACGCGGCGTGGAGGAGCGCGAGACGGCCCTGCGCGAGAGCTTCCGGACTTTTTGCTGGACATTGGCAGTGTCATGGGCGTGGCGGCGGAGGCGGCTGCCGCCGCAGCGGCGGAGATCGTTGCGGCCTACGGCGCCAATGGCAATCGCACGCGCATTTCCAGGGACGACGGCTGCTGACCTGGTGCAGTCTCTGTTGCGGATGCCAGCCGAAACGGCCTGGTGGCAAATCGCAGTTTCGGCGGCAACGGCAGCAACCGCAGCGGCGGCGGCAGCAGCAGCAGCAGCAGCAGCAGTGTACCAGCATCAGCAGGGATGAGCGACTTGACGGCGACGTCGTCACAGTTGCGGCGGCCCCCGTGGGCGCCAGGGCAGCCGTCCGAGGTGGCGATGACGGCAGCAGCAGCAATGGCAGCGGCAGCGGGGTTGCCGGCAGCCAGTGAGCTCGGTCAGTCACTCCACACTTGCGAGCTTTTTATCAGGCAGGTGAGCCACCAGTTGCTTACTGAGCTGGTAGCTGGTGTCTTCTTCGGCGATAGCGCCGTCCTGAAGGGCCTGCTGCGCGATTTTATACACCAATCAGCGCTACTTCGTGCGGCCAGCGGACACGGGCATTCCGGCTAGTTTCCCGGCGTTTTCGATCAGGGTAGGTGCTACGCCCTCCCGCAGGAGCTCCATACCTTCTGAGGACGTCATGGAGCTGCACAGGGGTTACTGGGGAGCTTTGGGGTCCTCTGTTCTGGCGTGAACTACCCTATGTAGTGGCCGCGGGTGAACCCCCTCATGGACCGGGGTCGCCTTTTGCAGCTTGCGCCATCACGCGAATGCTGACCTAGGCGCTGCTGCGCCGGGAAGTGCCCGCTCTCGCTTTGTACAAACGCAGAAACGTCCCTCGCACGTGTCTGCCAGCACATGCTGCTCCGCGGTGTGATCTCGTTTCTTGCATTGTTTTATGAGGTGGGGCTCTGCAGGTGCAATGGTATAACAGCTGGAAATCCCTTTCCGGCTGAATTTGACCGATGTGTCTGACATGGAGGATATACGCAGCTCATCCAGAGCATTTACTGCTAACGCTGCGGCTAGGCACGATGTCCGTACGACCACGCTACGTCGCCAACCTGTGTGAACTTTCATGTAACCAGCCCTCGCTGGAGCCATGAACATTGACAGCTGGCCGTACTACCCAGGCAGCCAGCTCAGTAGCAGTGTAGCCAGAAAAGGAAAGGTACCATGCTGTGATGTGTGGCTGTGTGAGCCAATTACACCCTGTGCTAGCTGAAGATGCCCTGTGCATCAGCAAGCGCGGCCCGTGCGCGCCTCCAGCTCCTCGCTGCCCGCGCGTCTCAAACATTCTGACGGATCAATTTAAATGTGGGCTATTCAGATAATAAAGTAGTGTTCCCCAAATGGAAAGCCGGTGCGTCACTATTTGCCAACTTACCTAAGGCTTTTGAAGCGGAACTGGGCGTCCGGTACCTGTATTTCAACGAGTATTGACGCCCTTGGTCACGGACTGCAGCGCTCATGTTCCTCATGCCCAGGCTCCCAGCCGCCCCGGGGGCACCCCTCACCACGATAGCCACTCCAGGTCCGACAACGAGGTCTGAAGCCCGCAACCGCATCGGCGGGATCATCATCGCGAACTCGCGACTTTTCCTGTCAAAATGGATAAGCTGAGCACAGGTAGATCGACCTGCTGCTGGATCGGAGCGGGTTTCAGTTGCCTAACGACGTGCTCTGGAGACTGCGGACTGGGTGATGGCGTCGGGCTGCTGCGCCTCCGGCAGGGGCGACTCGTAGTTTTCGTCCAGCGGGGCTTTCCGGCTTAGCTCCCACCGAATGTAGTTATAGCCCTTGTTCCGGATGGTCTTGAACAGGTAGGCGCGGTAGGAGGTTGTGATTTGCTGGCCAAGATATCTGCTTGCGAATAAATCTGAGTATTGCGCCTCAGCGGGACCGGTGCGAAGCAAGCCGGTTGATCAGGCGCGAACGTGGTGCATCTCGGGCAGAGCTCGTACTTCGGCATGCAGTGATTGGCAAGGTGGGATGTGACAGGCAATCCCATCCGACGCCAGCGCCAGTGCGTTACTGGTACCGTCATGTTCTCGTGGATGCCGTGGCACATCGCGCCTGCAGAGTGCTCTGCGCACTATCGTAGTTCATTGATCAGACTCGGCTCTGCATGTGTCGCTCACCCACCTGATGCAACAGCCAAGCGCCTCGGATGTGGCCAGCTGCCACGGAGACACGCAACACAGCACTACGGGAAAATGCACCTGGGCCGACGGTCTCGACGCTCAGGATGGGCAGCGCACCCCAGATGCTACACGCGGGTGGGAGGCATTGCCCCGGTGCAGCTGCCAGCTTCACCGGCCACCGCTGCACGTGCCCCGCCTCATCAGTGCACCGCCGGTCCACTCCGCCGTGTCCAGCTCGCGGGCTGTAGAAGCAGCAGCGAGTTTTGACGCCACCTGCGCCCGGTGCTACTGACATTGCCAGCAGTGTGTTGACCGGTCAGCGCCGCAGCGCCGTGCAGGGCAACGTACGGTAAACAGGTGCAGCCAACCCGCAGACAGCAGCCTGCGGCCTTTGCGCAACGTCTGGCCGGATACGTAGTACGTTCACGCAGCCGCACGTCAAGCAGCCAGCCGTTGAGCGAGACATGCAAGGCCGCCCTGCATGTGCCTGGTTGCGCTCGGGCCAGGCCGGCTCATCACGTCAGCTCCTCGCCGGCGTGTATCCGTATCGGCCGCGCGGCAACTGTCTGACAGCTGCAGCAGGGGCCATCGTTAGCCGTTTCAGGGCCTGCGCAGCGAGTGCAGCAGGGTCGTGCGTGTGACTCCATCGTGAGCAAGCCCGAGACATCC
The DNA here is from genome assembly GCA_002317545.1 of Scenedesmus quadricauda. Classification (NCBI taxonomy): domain Eukaryota; kingdom Viridiplantae; phylum Chlorophyta; class Chlorophyceae; order Sphaeropleales; family Scenedesmaceae; genus Scenedesmus; species Scenedesmus quadricauda. The sequence continues at coordinate 8,792 of NNCB01000003.1, read as the reverse complement.
ATGCCGAGGTCCCTGGCAATCCCGATGTGCTGCTTCGCGACATCGGCTTCGGTGCAGTGGGTTGCGACGCGAACCGACCGAACTCCGATGCATGCGCCCGCCAATGCAGGTGAAGCGCCCTCGAAGCTGACCAGCACGGGCTGTGTTGTGCTGTGGCTGCTGGCGCCGCCCCTGCTGCTGCTGCCGCCCATTGCGCTGCAGCCGCAGCCACCCTCCCCCAGACAGCCCTCCAGGCGCCGCTCCAGATGCGCCAGGTCAGCGATGTAGCAGCAGCCGTCGAGCACCAGCATCCACCTGGTGGCCGCAGGCGTGGCTGAAAGCGGGCAGGAGGGGTGTCAGGGTGCGACACAGGTCGCTCCATACGAGAAAGGCCTGGTATAATCGCGACGGCTACGGCAAGAATTATTTCACGGGCGCCAGACCGGGCACACAAGACACGAGTGATAGCGGCCGGGCCTTGAAATCCGCCGGCGACACTCATTATCCGGCGCCGCGCGAAACTCGCCACCGAAGACGTCGAACCAACCATGGCCACCGCTGCAACCCGCGGATACCGCCAGAGCATATAGGTCAGGCGCTCGCGGTGCTTGACCAGCTTGCGGAGCGGCCGTACCATCCTGCCGAAAGGCGCACGCATTGTGTGTGAACACCAGCTCTTCACAAGACAGGGCGTGGCAACTGAGCCAGAACAGTAAGCTTCTTACCCCTGAAACAACCCCCCCCCCACACACACACACATCGTTCCCGATGCGCTGCTGCCGTACATGGGCGGGATCACGAAACTCACGGCCCCGTCAGGTCATCCATCGTCCGCCATCTGGAACCGGGGCTCAGTCTCCGGCATCATCTGCTGGCGCCACGCGTCAACGGCAGATGGGCGCTGAGAAGAAGCAAAGCATGAATGCGCATCCTCGCTCACCAACGACGATGGCGCTACTTGCCCCCGCTGCCCCGAAGCGATCGCCGCCGCCGCTCAGCAGACGACGAGGCGACTGCGCCGCCGCCGTCCTGCGCCCCCCAGCAGGCCCTTTTCTGCGCTGGCGCGCGCCACCAGTGCGGCCTCCCTGGCCAGGTACTCGCGTAGTGCTCCAGTCCCCCGCGCCCTTGAGGCCCTCCTGCAGCACGCGCAGCTTGGCCTGCCAGGCGGTCAGGGTCGCGCGCGCCTCTGACAGCTCGCGGCGAAGCAGCTGAGACTCCGTCTCAAGCAGCTTCTGGGTCTCGTAGATCTGCAGGGGAGGTCGAGGGGCGGACGCAGTGAGATCTCACAGGTCTGCAGGAGAACGGCGGGAGAGGGATTTACGGATGATTGGGGGGCTTGTGGCAGGCCGGGGTCGGTGGTGACGGGTCCTCGGCCGTGTAGAGCGGCTTGAGCAGGCCAATCCCCTCGGCGGTGTGCCAGGTGAGGTCTTTGCCTTTGACTTCCTTGGCGAATTGCGCCTCGCTCGCCACCCTCATCGCCCCTGCGAAGATATGCCACCACCCCTATCGTTTACCATGTTCTTGCCTGGAACAACCCGCCCCACCACCACCGCCCGCAACGCGGCCCCGTCGCTGCCCGACCACACCGCGCGAAGCTCCTCTTGAGCGATCGGTGAGCACGTCCGAAAGCTTGGCTGCAGCCCTCAGGGCGCTTGCAGCATGCGCCTCTGCGTGGCGAGGGTCATGGCGCCCTGATGTGTTACATGGCCGACTTGAGCAACCGCATGCATCGGGCATCCCCGCAGGCTGCTCACCTGCCTCGGCCTTGAGAGCCGACTGCTTCTGCCACGCCTTGTGCACGGGGTTTTGAAAGATGTAAGCCATTTAATAGAGGAAAATAGGAATTTGATTATTAATACGCAAGTAGAAATTTCTAAGTTGGAAAATGAGTTAGATAAAGCTAGGGTTCTTTTAGACAATAATACAAAGGAAACTATCAGTCCTTTTATTTCCCAAAGAGATGGTATTTTGACTATGAAAGCGCTTCCACGCCCACCAATTGCCCGCCTCGCGGCACGCGCCCCAATGTGGCGCGCAGGACCATAAGGAGCGGCATCGAGCGCACCAGCGCGTGCGCCGCGATCGACAGCGACCAGACGACGATCGAGATGGTGAAACCCATCCGCGTGCCGATCGCGTCGAAGATGCGCCCGAATAGCGACTGGCCAAAGGCGTAGAAGATCATGAAGATCGTCACCAGCAGCGCATAATCTTCCTTGGTGGCCCCGAACCGCGCGGCCGGCGGGCATCAACCGGGCGCAGCACGTCCTGCATCCACGCCTATAATAGCCCCGGGCGGCCCTGGAGGCTGGCGACTTCGTGATGGCGAGCAACCTGAAGAAGTATGTGGACCGCGTGCATGACGTGCCGCCACAGCTGCAGCGCCTGTTCAAGCTGATCCGCGACCTCGACGAGCGCGTGGCAGCCCTGCAGGCCGCGGTCGAGGACAAGTGCCGCGACAGCCTGGCCGGCAGCGCGCCCAACAAAAAGCAGCGCACCAAGGCGGAGGCTGCGCAGCGGATGAGATCAACGCTGACATGCAGAAAATACTCAGCCTGTCCGAGGAGAAGGTGCGCGGTGAGTCGCGTGTTCCTGGTGGGGGGGAAAGCCGGTGAATAGCATCACGACGGGCCGCACCGCCGCGATTCATTTTGTTCGAAATCCTTGTACTTGCCGGTGCCGACAATCAGCCGCGACGTGAAAGTCCGTCCGGCAACGCTCCAATTGTCGGTCAACAACCGCCTCCTACAAAATGGACAATTTCCAGCGCATCGCCCTCGGCGAGCGCCACATCCGCCAGCGTCGAGCGCGGCACGATCTCGCGATTGCGCTCGACCGCCACCTTTTCTCAGACATGTCGCGCCTGGGGCGCAAGGTCGGGCAGGTGGACCGCCGTGCTCTTGAGTGCGGAGAACAAGCGCCACTTCTGGATCCCGGAGGGCTTCGCGCACGGTTTCGTGGTGCTGAGCGAGCGTGCGCTGTTCACCTACTTGTGTACCGTCGACATGGCATATGGACGGTGATGGGCACGGAAGTTGCTGGTCGCCGCCCTTGATTGTGCCCCCCCCCCACCCCCACCATCTTGCCAGGATGGCGAGACCGCGTCCAAGGCCCTGGGCATAGAGTCAGATTACCCCGCCAACGCACCAGGAGAAGTACTGCAGAAGCGCATCCACGACGGCGCAAGGACACCGGCGGCGGCACGGAGCCAGCAGGCGCAGGTGCGGGCAGTGCCAGCAGGGTTGTCTAGCGGCCTTCATCTAACAAGTGATGCTTGGGGCGTGACAATCGCAGTGGGTCCAGCGATCACGTGGAGTGACGCCGCTGGCTGCACGAGTGCCTCGTATGGCTACACTTGCTGGTGCACCGCACCTCTTTGTGCGCTCAGGGCCCCAGTGGCAGCGCAGGCAGCGCCCATGGCGCTGGCGGCTGCCACCGCGCTGGCTGACAGCAGCGAGCCGCGCTACTGCTGTGCAACAACGGGAGCTACGGCGAGATGATTGCCTGCGACAACCCGGACGCTTCATCGACTGGATCCACTACGAATGCGTCGGATCACGCAGCGGCCCAAGGGGTGAGCGGGGCAGATGCAGTGGTAGGTGGGCGGGCGTTGAGCCGTGGGCCTGCTGGTTTCGGACTCTGAGAAGGGCGGGTTCCAGATCCAACGTGGGTTTGCGCCACCCCTGGATGCCCATTGCAGATCGCCTGCTGCGGAGCCCTGCTAACTCTTGTAAAGTCTACAGGAAGTGGTTTTGTCCGCAATGCAGGTCGGCAGGCTTCGGTGGCGGCTCATGCGCCCAGCTGTGGTTCACCATGACGAAGAGCTGAAATGGCTAGACAATTTCGTGCGCAACCACACCGTGGCGCGGTTCGGGCCTGTCCGTGAGGTGGAGAAAACGCTGGTGCTCGAATTGGTGCCACCTGTGATGTCCATCATTTGTCGAAGCGGCACCTGCTGGATTGCGCTATCCTCTTTACCGCTGGAGCGGCTTCAGCTCCCAAAGCTCCGTCTGGAATCCCTTCCGCGACGACTGGAAGGTCATGCACACCGCCGTGAGCGACGAGGGCATGTACCTGCGCGATAAGGGAACCGACGTGGTGGTAAGAGGTACCCTAACGCCGGAAAACATGGGTACTTTGACGCAGTTTGGGCAGTGGGCCAACTACTACAAGGCCATCCGAAACTGCAATCTGTTCCTGGCGCGCATCGAAGCCGTCGGCCATGAAGCAGCGGCCGCGGCGCTTGAGAAGGAGGCGCGCCTGACCTTTTGGCAGCGGCGCCTACTCCATGACACCAGCGTCTGAGCCGTCAAGCGTCAACAAATGAAAAATTGTCCCATGCCGCTGCAGCGGCGCCGTGTGGTGTCTGACGGCTGAATTGTCGCGGTTCATCGCCCAATCCGTCGACAGAAAGAACCGCAGGTGGCGGCAATTCATGGGGGGTAAGGCCGCCTAGACCTTGCCAAGCAGCCGCCGCGCCGACCAGGGTGCCGCCAGCGATGAAAACCGATCTCGACCATCTTCCCGCCAGTAAGCAGCGCGAGCTTGAACGCGTGAAGGCAATCGTCTTCGAAGAGTTCGAAAGACGCCATGCACTATGGCAGTGGGTACCGCATGGCTCTGCTGCTGCTGCTGCTGCTGCTGCTGCTGCTGCTGCTGCTGCTGCTGCTGCTGCTGCTGCTGCTGCTGCTGCTGCTGCTGCTGCTGCTGCTGCTGCTGCTGCTGCTGCGCGACCGCAACGCCCATAGCCCCAGCGTACGCCGACGCGATCGATAAACCAGCCAACCCGCAAGCAGCGAAAAAGCCGTCGCAATCTGGAACGACGAGCCCAAAATGCGCGAAATCCTGATCGCTCCCCCGAAATCGGCCTGGAGCATCGGTTTGAGCAGCGCCAGTACCTGGCGATCGAGATAATTGAGCGCGGTGCCGAAAAAGATGAGTGCAATCAGGCCGATACGAGAGGGCGCGCCGCCGCGCCGCATTCGCGCTGCCGGATGTCATGCCCGCTGCCATGTTCAGGGCCTCCACCTTTCCGCGCCGCTGCGCAGCGCCGGCGTTGCATCCGCGAGCAAGCATGCGCCTGCCAGACCGGCATCACCGCACCGACTCAGCGGCGTTGCCATGGAGTGGCGCAGCAGGACAGGCGCACAGCAGGGCGGCGGAGCAGCGGCTCCTCGCCCACGCTGGCATCGACGCCGTCGTCCTCGCCGCTGCTGCTTGTGCCGCACAGAGTGCTGGATCTCATCTTCGGGATCACTGTAGTAAATCGTGTAGCAAGTCAAGCGCGGGCACGTGCTGAGTCTCCAAATGTAGATCGCTCAGGACTACATCCGCCTCTTCTCGTTCGGCTGGACATTTTAACGTGTCTGGCGCGAAGGATGCTTCGCTCATCATCTTCGCTTTTCGCGTGACCAACCAACCTTTCGAGCCGGCTTTCATGGCCGGTGTCACTTCGGTCACAAGGCCGGGGTGTCTCGCGGTGACAGTGCAATCCCTCAGAATTGATGCCTTTGAATCACATTAGAAGATGTGTGTGAGCTCCTTTGCACTTCAGCACATTATGAACTGTGGTTCAGCCGCGCCACAGTTCCAACTCTTATGTGGCGATGGGCTGCAATGCGCAACTGCTTCATGTAAAAGCAGAGGAGGAATGAGTTGGCTCACCCCGGCAACAGAAAAAGAACTGCTTAAGACCATTAGCTGACAAAGTTCTATCACCGAAATGCTGCGTAAGTTGCGATTGTACATAGCTAGCATCCGGCTGAACTCATTGACGTTCTATCCTGAACTCATTGACGCCCCGAACGACACGGGAAACAAAGCTCTATCCCGACAATAAAGGCTTTCTAATCAAATGGTTACGGAAGACCCCTTGCTACTGTAGGGTCTGCAGGGACTACATGCATGTTGAACCAAGATGCGCCACCCCGCTCAAGGTCGGCTGAGCCCTCAAGCAAGCCAACCACGGGCGTCGCAGCGGGCACTGCCGGACGGCACCAGCCGCAACATGCCGCAGTCGTCCGCCTCTGCCGCGACCCGCTTCCCAGGCTGCTGCACGAAGAGGCCGCTGCTACCCCGCTGGTCGCGACCGACGTTAGTGGCGCCTGCATCCCAATGATGCCCGTGTTGCTGCAGTTGCTGCTGCTGCTGCTGCTGCTGCTGCTGCTGCTGCTGTTGCTGGTGCTGGTGCTGCTGCTGCTGCTGCTGCTGCTGCTGCTGCTGCTGCGTTGCTGCTGTTGCTGCTGCTGCTGCTGCGCTGCTTCAGAGCGGCCTCTATTGCGCGGCTGTGCAGTGCCAAGGCCTCTTCAAGCGCGTCAATGGCGGCAGCACGCCAGCCAGGGCTCTCGACTGGCGGGGCTCTCCTCAACACGCAGGCCACACGTGTGGCCGACACCGGCATCAGCACCGCTGTCGTCTCTAGTGCAGCTGCTGGAGCGTTGTTCCAAGCTCATGGCCTGGGCTGCTGCCTGCACCAGCGCGACACGCAGCAGCTCCAGGTCAGCCAGGCAGCTGCCGCACAGCTGTGCTTCCGCCAGCTCTTCACGACCATGCAGAAGCAGCTCAAGGTGCGGCCTGATTATGTGCATCCAAGGCTTGGCGCCTGGGCCCGCTGCTCGGCGGTCAAGCCCATCGAGGTGATGTCGCGCACAAGGCAGATGGCATGCCGCTGTCTGCTGCTGCGCAAGCAGCCTCCACTGCTGCTTGCTGTTGCTGCTGTTGCTGCTGCCACGTCTGCTGCCACGTCTGCTGCCACGGCTGCTGCCACGGCTGCTGCCACGGCTGCTGCCACGGCTGCTGCCACGGCTGCTGCCACGGCTGCTGCCACGGCTGCTGCCACGGCTGCTGCTGCTGCTGCTGCTGCTGCTGCTGCTCCAACCCTGCGCCGCCTGCAAGCTCAAAACCCATGTCCAAGACGAGCGCCCGCAGCATCACCGCCAAGGAGCCCCTTGAACCGCCATGCACCAGCAGGTGTCGTCGCTGATGCATGCAGGGATGAGCAGCGGTGTCCCGATCAATGTCTACTGCGCCACCTCCGCCGCTGCTGCTTGGCGCTGCTGGCTGTCTCATGTCCTTGAGCTCAGCAGCACGATCACCCCTCCGCAGACACCGCGACTCGTGCGGTATGTCTGGCAACGCCGCCATGATCCGCCCGGTCAATGCTACCGCTACCGCTGCCCCCTGAACATCCAGCCGCTCCACGGTGGGGCTGCCGCATCTCGCGTCCGCAAGCGCCCGTGGTTGCCACGATATTCGACGCCTTTTGCGGACGAAACGTCGAATGTCCGATGTTCGTACCGATAGCGGCTATCGAACACCTGGATCGGCGGCTGGGTCAGCGTCGAATGGGGTGAGATGTTCACTGAGCTCTGACTCCTCGATGATCGCAGTCGTCATCATCCTCATCCTGCTGCTATCATATCGTTGGTTGGTGTCGATGTACGCTACCCCGGTTGCTGTTGCTGATGCTGCTGCTGCTGCCGCGCTGCTGCTGCTGGTGCTGTTCCTGCTGCTGCTGCCGGGCCTGGCGAGTGTCATCACCTGCCAGCAAGCCCTGTGCTACCATTCGCGCTGTGGCTTCTCCTGCTTCGTCGCATGCCGCTGGCCCGTGCATCACCATCCTCGCCGCCCGCCCAAAGCTGGCTGTCGCCTCCACGGCAGCTGTTGGAGAGGCTGCGTTGCAGACGGGGCACACTCCCGAGCCGCTGCGCCGCCCGCTCCTACACCGGCTGCCCCGCCGGCTGCGCAGCAGCACCCCGCTGGCCTGCGGCACTGCCGCGCTACCGCTGCCGCCTTTCGCCAGCATGGGGAGGACCTCTGCTGAAACGACCACGCCCACCTCCAGCCAGCAATATTCTGCGCTGCTGCCGTCGCAGCCTGTGGCGCTGCTGCTGCAGCCTCGGGCGTCGTCGTTGCCGCTGCCTGCGCCGTCCAGCGCACTTGTGGACAGCTCCTCGACGATTTCAACGAGGGGTTGCTGGCCAGCCCCACCTCCCCACCCTCGCTGATAGCCCAGCCCTCCTCCTCCAGGGCGCACGCGCAGCAGTCCATGGCGGAGATGCGCCGTCCTGCCGCCTGACAGACGCCGCCGCCACCGCACCTCCTGCCGCGCACTCGGCGCGCTGCCACAACCGGCAGCAGCTGGCGAGCCCCACCGCCGCCTCCACGGTCAGCAGCCCTACCGCCGCGTCCCACTGCCAGCTGCTGTGCGCGGAAGTCGGAGCGCCGCATGCCACACCAGCAGGGCGGCCTGGTTCGGCCGCACAGGATGGCCCTCACGGTCCCGTCAACCTTGGCGTGTACGGCCGCACTCGCAGGGACGATGGAATCGGCTGGCAGCCAAGGGTTCTAACCCCGTCACGACTGCCGGCTGGATCCGTGCGGTGATGACCGCCTCGTCCCCATGACCTTGCAACTGCAGCTGCGGAGCTCCAGCAGCAGCTGCGCGGCTGGCGCTGTCAGACCCCGCACCTCCAACTCGGCTGCCGATGCTGCCGATGCGATGCTCGGTGCTCCGCGCCTGCTTCCTGCTGCCGCAGCAGCACCAAGAGCGCCGGCACTGCACCGCAAGGATCGAGCGCACCAAGCGGCAGTGACATCTGGCGCACCGGCACCGCTGTCGCCACCCTGGGCGGCCGTCATGCAATCGTCGCCGGTGCCCCGCCCGCCGCAGATGCTTTTGCGAACGGCGCCAGTGGTTTCGCTCAAGATACCGTCCCTCCTCGAATTTCAAACCTCAAGCTAGTGATCGCGCGGCGCTGAAATTGCCCAGGTGAGACGGCCAACGTCTTGGCAGCCGGGACCGTGTTTTTTTG